>JAAAKQ030266418.1:0-27754 GCA_010016005.3 Zanna intricata | reverse complement strand
AGAAAAATCAAAACTACGGCACAATCCTTCGTCCAAAAATCACAAAAATTTAACACAATATCAATCAATAATCCACCTACAAGTCCCGATCAACAAATCAAGTAAAAACTCCAAAAAACCGGTCAAAAACACACTATACTAGCAGAGCTTTAGAAACACGTGCTTACACAACGAGATCCTCCACTCGACTAAGTTATCCGTCTAGAAAATATTTTTCATACGGCTCCAAATTCAAAATGCTATTCATAATACTCTGAATACTCTGTATTACTATATCGTGTTTATTTATTTGAACCTTCGTTCTACGTTTGAAAATAAAACCTGTTATTTTTAATTTCTTTACAAAAGTTTAATATGCGGCTTCATTGAACTATTACCAAGATTTTTTTTAACCGTTACTTAAACAGAAAATACATAGTCGACGGTATAACAACATTACAACAAAATTCTGCGTAAATCAAATTTAATGTTTTTTTTTAAATAGTGGCCCGCTAATGATTAAATAAAATTAAAATTTTAACTTGCACTACAACAGTTCAAATTAGTCGATTAATATGACAAGACAAGGATGTGTGTCTATTGTAAACCGTTTGGTATCGGTAAAAAATTTACAAACCGGTAAGAACAGTGAATTTGTAAATATAATATCGTGATTTTAGATAAATCTATCTTTAAATTAAAAATTCGATCTTTACACCACTTTATTTTTTATCACGACATTATTTCATGACTGAGCCGATCTTATTTTTATATGAATTATTACTATTTATGAAAAACAATTAAACAGTATTTAAGAAATCGGATTCTAAATATCGATCTAATAAGATCGATAAAATTGTTTTACTAGTTTTCAAATAAAACAATTATCTTTATTTCCTTATATTCAACGAATGATAAGATAAATATTTATAAATTAGTGACGAAATTATTTTCACGTATATAAATTTTAGAATCATGATCCGGTTTTCTGCCTGGCGACAGGACCCTTACGCCACCGCAATCTCCATCCGTTTCCATCTCAAGCCTTCTCCTTCGTTCTCTTGTAGTTTCCGATCTTTACCTCTTCTATTAACATCATCCTTGTCCTTCCTCGTTTCCTTTCTTCTTCTACTGACCTTCCGATTTAGTTATCGCGTGTGTGCTATCAGATAGAATTATCATATCATCAGCAAATCTAATGCGTCTTATTTTCACCATCCTACACTTATTTCTTCTTCTCTTTCTTCTAATATATTTCTTATCGTACCTTCGATGTAAATATTGTACAGTGTCGGTGAGAGGCTGCATCCTCGCTTAACGCCTCAATCTAGACCAGCCTGGTCGGTCGTATTCTTATTTACTTTTATTGTTACTGTTCATCTCATTTATAATCCTTTAATTCAGCTTCTCTCTTTCCATTCTAATTTTTTCTCTTTAAGAATCTCCATTGTTTTCCCCGTTTGACTTTATCAAAGACTTCTCTAAATCTATGAAAACAGACGCATTTCTTTTCTTCTCTCTAAATATCTTTCTCCAACCGTCCTTAGTAGCCCGATGGAATCTCCGGTTCCTTTCCCTTTCCTGAAGCTAAACAGTTCCTCTCCCCGCGGGTTATTAAACTATTTGTTTTGTGTTCTGTTCATTTTCTTGTACCGGTTTTCTTCAGAATCCGTCTCATTACCGTTCTAACAAAGTCTTCAAGAATTCTCCCATTTATTATACAGTTCGGCTATTTCTTCCACTTCTTTCTTGTAATATACACATCTTTCCCGAATTCCTTCAGTCTTTCTCTTACTTTCTTCTCCTCTCGCAGACTTTTACCTACTTTATCCTCAATTTCTCTCATTTTACAATTTTCTTTCCCTTGATCCGTGTAATGCTCTTCACCTTCCTATACGTCATATCGTACTGCTATTTCTTTTCTAGAACTTCGATAAGACCACATTCTTCCTTCAACCGTTTTTTCCTAGCTTTTTGTGTTTCCTTCCTTAACCGATCATTTAATTTACGATCCATCGCTATTTCATTTTCTTCTATCTTATTCTTATATCGCCTTCTTTTTTACATTTTCTTTAGAATTTCTGTCGTTACCCGTGGTTTTTCAGCTTTATTTCCCTCATAATAGCCTACTGCTTCTTCTACTATTTTCATTACAGCGTTTTTTATTCACATCCAAGCCTCTTCGCAGAAGAGACTATTAAACTACTACTCGCTCAAAGTTATCATCTTGTTAAAACGCGCAAGGAACAATACACATATATTAGCGGTATGGCCGTTGAAGCGGATGGAGAATCCTTTGTTACTGTCAGTAAGTATGAAGGTAATATTTATGATATGGAAAAAAAACACGGTAAACCTAAAAAGTACAGAAGTAATAAAAGAAAATTAATTGAACTAAAAAAATGTGAAATATAAGCGAAATAATTCAAATCAAGTTGTTCGCGTAAAACTGGATCCGATAACAAGATCGCATATATTATGATATTAATACTTTAAACATTTATTATAGTTCAGAAATAAAAAACTAATACAAGTATAATGATATTTTTAGCATAAAAGTGAAACTTCGGTGAACCAATGAAATCGTGAATAATTGTTAAAACTAGTTAAACACGTCAAGTTTTATCGAACACATACTTTATTTACATCATATTATAAATAAAAAAAATATATATACGTGTAATAAAGTGATAGTAATATTAAATAATAACACAGTTAAAAGGTTTTATTTGTATGATTAGCCGAATATAAATATTATTGTCCGGTAATTTAGACTACGTACTCCTAAACGTAAATATTACGTACCTAAACGTATATATTTATGTTTTGGCTTAAAAAATTTCAAACGGGACTGATAGCCACTTATGGCTAAGATATATTTCAAGAAAATGAAATAGCGATGGATCGTAAATTAAATGATCGGTTAAGGAAGGAAACGCAAAAGCTAGGAAAAAACGGTTGAAGGAAGAATGTGGTCTTATCGAGGTTCTAGAAAAGAAAGAGCAGTACGATATGACATATAGGAAGCTGAAAGAGCATATATAATTTTAAAGAACCCGATGAGATACGAGAAAAATTATAAAATTAAATCTAAATTCTGATCGCTTGATCCAAAATCGCGGCCAAAAATTCGTTTGTCTAGATAGTTAGAAGTACAGTTGTATGCTCCCCTTTAATTTTTTTGTTATTTCAGGTATTCCATTAACTCTTTAAAACTCTCTCCGATAAGAGAGGCTAACTTAGTGGTCCCCGACTTAGAATATTTGACCTTCAGTGGGACGGGGGGCAGGGTGGCTCAAAACTTTAAATGGGACATATGTTTATCATACATTGTTTTAAATGTCTTTTTGGGATAAGTAAAACGGTATCAAAAAAAATTCTGCCTCCTTAAACCAAGATGGAGACCAAAACTGTATTACGTTAAATAAACATAGAAAAAATTAATTATTAATATTTTTTCAAATGCTTCTTTTAATTAAATTTACAGTCTTGAATTTAAAAATAATTAAATAATATTTAGTTACTCGTTTTTTAACATTAAAATTTTATTTCATAAGAAAAAATGGAAGAGGTAAAAATATATTAAAGAAATTCAGATCAAAAGAATTTAACCTGACTTAGAAAGCTGGTTTTATTTTTTAATTTAGTTAAAAACTATAATCTATGAAAAAATTCTTGGATAGAAAACAAAGAACAAACTTTAAAAATTAGTAAATTTATTAATATTTGGCAGCAGCGATCTGTTTCATTGACAAAACCAGAATCGATGCCTCTCTGTCTTACGTCCACCATATCAGAGATTCTCGCGACTTCGCGAGAAGTTCCGGTTTGTCTAAAACATTCTGGAACATCTGCATGACCGTCTGCGCTAACGTGCGTAAATACTGCACCTCGTTCGATTCCAGCCAGTATCAGTCGAGTCAATCCTTCTGTTGCTATTGAATCTATCGTAAATGTCTATGCAGTAATTTGCGTGTTCATTGCTATACACTGTATTAAGTATTCACGACACAGATTTATACAGAATCACGAGTAATTTTTTAGTGGGCGTAAGCAAGTATTAGACGACAACGAAACATCAACAAGTGCACAGACGAACGTGGTTCCGAAAATAGAAACAAGAAAACATTCTCAAAAATACTTAAATTTTGGGTTTACCAGTAATAAAGTAAATGAAGAGGAAAGAATTGCTCAATTGTATGTCATTTACTCAAAAATCTTGCCAGTAGATAGTATAAAACCGTTAATAAATTGAAGACCTGAACTGGATGAAACAGAAGCGTTAATAAACTTAAACGGTATTTGGAAATACTTCATAGTGAATACGTTAACAAATCCGGAATTATCCAAATTAAAATCAAAATTATATGAAAAGCAAATATAATTTAAAAAAAAAATTTATACGTGAAGGAGGATTTTCGGAGGGTGGCTTAGAAAATAAAATAAGACACTATTCTCAAGACTACTTAAATTTTGGGTTTACCAGTACTGAATTAAATGAGAAAGGTCCCGTGTGTCATTTGCTCAAAACGTTTGGCAGTAGATAGCATGAAACCTGACAAACAACATTTATAAACACTTCATAGTGAGTAAGTTATCAAACCCCGAGAACTCTTAGAATCATATGATTAGATTAGAATCATATGAAAAGGAAACGTCATTTAAAAAAAAAAAGAACTTTTTCTGTGAATGAAGAAGCTTTACTTGCCATTTATAAAGTTCCATATAAAATTGCCACATGTAATAAGCCTCAAACCACTGGTGAAGAACGTATTTTGCACGCTTCAATTGAGATTGTAGAAACTATGTTTGGAGATAATTTTGCCAAACAACTGCAGTTCATACTTCTATCAAATGATACTGTTGCCCGTCGAATTGGCGATATAGCTGAAGATGTTCAGCATCAGTTTTTCGGAAAGTTGCGTGAAAAACTGTTTTCAATTCAGCTCGCTGAGGCAAAAAATACCAATGAAGATGCTCATTTCATTGCCCATGTTCGATTTTGTGATTATATATCAGCAATAGAAGAACTAATTTTCTGCAAACCAAAAGAACTGAAAGCAACAGCACTCACATGATTTTATAAACGAGGCAAACATAGAGTAAAAAAATTGCATCGAAATATGCAACGATGGTGCTCGTTCAATCTTTGGAAGGTTCCAAAGTATAAAAGCACTTGTGAAACAAAAAACTCCGTGGTGTGTCTGGACACATTTCATGAACCACACAGAAGTTGTGGCTTCTAAAGAAATGAGTCCTGGTCTGAATATTGTGCTAATATTGTTGTATTTGTAGTAAAGTGTTTAAAAATGAGACTTCTGAAATCAAGAATTTTTGTAAAGACATGGGTGCAGTACATTCGGTGTTACTATTTTATTGCAATACAATATGGTTGTTGTCTGTGCTTATTACGATTTTATAATATAAATAAACGCGGATAAACAAGACTTATAGTTCTTTTTTTTATACGCATGGTTTCCAAGCTCTGTAGTATCGATAAAACAAATCAAATAATATTTTCAAAGTGGATTTTTAGCTATACTTAATAAACTCTTTTTTTTTTAATCTTGTTAGCTTCTTTCCTGGAAAAATGTGACTGTGAAAAAATGTGAATATTGTTCTAATATTGTTGTATTTGTAGTAAAGTGTTTAAAAATGAGACTTCTGAAATCAAGAATTTTTGTAAAGACATGGGTGCAGTACATTCGGTGTTACTATTTTATTGCAATACAATATGGTTGTTGTCTGTGCTTATTACGATTTTATAATATAAATAAACGCGGATAAACAAGACTTATAGTTCTTTTTTTTATACGCATGGTTTCCAAGCTCTGTAGTATCGATAAAACAAATCAAATAATATTTTCAAAGTGGATTTTTAGCTATACTTAATAAACTCTTTTTTTTTTAATCTTGTTAGCTTCTTTCCTGGAAAAATGTGACTTAAAAAAAAAATCTTTTTTTTTATAAAATTATTTATATCACAGTAATAAATGCTGCATTTAGCAAATTTTAGCAAATTCAGTCTAAATTTAAGTTACTTTATTTGCAGTAAAGATCCGGGTAAATAGTTTACAGCTAATTCGAATAGTTTTACATTCCACACGATCTAAGAACGAATGAAGTTGTTCCTTCAGAAACTATATATTTTCTGGAGTCTTATTTAACGTGGAAAATTAATTTTTATCGTACCGAACAATTAAGACGATCGATTCGAAAAAATTTTACAGTAATGTGCTAATTTTATTCGAAGCAATACTTCGATTTCCAGAGGACTTCAGATGAGATGAGTGTACCCAGCTCGAAAAAGGTTTCACTTTCTTTCGGACGGAGCTGTACATTTCATATCCCCTTTTCCTTTGAAATCCATTCCTTTGAAAATAAATCGTCTTGTCTCATCACCCATTCCTATGCTTTTACTCGATTCCTACTTTTCCGTTTTTGGTTCAGCAGATGAAGGTAATGAAGAATCCCGCCAGGTCGATGCCGAAGATAACGGAACCTGTTGAGCGAGTGCATCCACCTTACACAATAAGTCTGACATAGCATGTCGATCAAGTAAAAAAACAGGGCCTCCTAATCCCTCATCATATACAACGAACTCAAACTATCAAACTAGGATATATACTTTTTTAACGGGCGCGATTATGAGTTAATGAGGGAGAAATTACGACCATGCTGATTATCTTCTGTTTTAAGTGAAGTCGGAACAAGCGGTTACGCTAAACCACTATTTCTTAACAACTCTAAACTCTAAACAAATCACAAAGTTTTATAAAAATCAGTTAAATATAAGCGAACCAAAGACCACCACTATTTCTGAAATCAGTCGTAAATAATTTCCTGAAAAGTTTTGTAATACATTTTCAAAATAACTAAAATTTATTTTCGTAGTCTAATTGTTTGAAAGTAGCAATATTAATGAGAATCACTTATCACCCATTTAAAATTTACAATTTATCAAATTTATGTGATATATATGTAGCCTTGATACGATTAAACCACAATAATAAAAATACATAACTTTACGGTTATTAATATTTATTTTAATAGTTACTTACTAGTTTATTCGAGACTAAATTCATAAAAGATCATCAAACAAGGTTGTGTAAAGGCTTTTAGTAGGATATAAATCATAAAAACGATGGATAATATGTTAATGGTTCGTAACAAGAAAACAAGAAAAAGTCCGTAGAAACAAATAATGATCGTAAAAGGTAAATTTATGACTATAATTTTCTATTTGCAGTAGCGACTCTTCTAAATCGGGTCGATTTATTCCTTAATGTAATAACATAGCATTCCGTAAACAGAAGTATTTCAAATGTACTCATTAATATAAAATAACGCTATTTACTCATAGATATAACCATCATTACGAATATAACTACACAAATAAACTTGTTTCAAAGTAATCGTTTTATGCCACTCGAAAATTCTTGCCCAAATCAACTCAAAATCATCGTTATAATTACAGATATAAATTAACAAAACTTAACCTACGATCGCTTCCCTCACTAATCTCGACCAATTAACAGTAATGTTTTTATTATTTAAATAATAAATAATTGCAATTACGTTAAGTTAGTTGTTAATTAATATCTGTAATTATAACCCAATCAATGAACAAAAAATCAATGATTTTGAGTTGATTTGGGCAAGAAGTTTTGGGTGGCATAAAAGGATAAAGTACCAAGGATAAAGTAACATCGGTAATCTAGAAAAATAATGAAAACATAAGACTATAACTTTCATTTTGAATAATTTTTAGTATGCTCTTACACAAAAAATTCTAAATTCTGTTACGATTGATGGACTAAATATATCGATAAATGACTCGGTGAAGAGTAAAGTTCTATTCTGACTCCGATTTTTTAACGTAAAGCCAAAAGAAACAAGAAACTATTCTGATAAAAAAAATAATCTCTTAAAAAGTTTTGTCCTCTATTCCTGTGATAAAGATTTAAAAATTGCTTCTCACTCGGATAGTCTCTGGTTTAGAGAAAATAATAAAATAGATTTCAAGTAGACAAGTCGAACAGCTTTAAAAAAAATAATAAAATAAAAGTAACATATTTAGGGACTGGTGCTTTTTTAAATCTTCTTTTCTTCTATTAGTATTATTTTTCAACGCATCCGAATAAAAGTTTCATTACCCATCTCTTATAATTTACACAATAAAGTAAAAAAAAAAAAACATTTTATTTTGAAATCCTATTATCGTTTTATAAAAAATAAAACGTTTCATATTTTATAACATTTATACTGCATTATACATGTATATATTATATTATTTAAAATATAAAATTTGTACAATAAAATATAAATTCGATGAAAATAAATAATTTGTACAAAAAAAACCTACAACATATTTAATGACGTAAATATCAAAGTCTTTAAAGCCAAATCGATCCTGAAACAAAACAAAATAAAATGCCTATACAAATTCATTTCACAGACTTGAATTTTTTTTATACTTTTTAATAAAAAATCAGAATTGTTAAATTATTAACCGATCGCAATATTTTCTATCTTGTTCATAAAATCGACCGGAATCATCAGGCAATTTTGAAAAATTAAGATGGAACTACCGGCCAGAAAAATTTCCCTTCATGATACAGGCTCCATCTTGAATTTCAGTTCATCATGGAGCATTGGGCTTTATAATAACTTTCTTGGCTGAGTGGTAGCGTCTCGGCCTTTCATCCGGAGGTTCCGGGTTCGAATCCCGGTCAGGCATGGCATTTTTCACACACGCTACAATTCATTCATCTCATCCTCTGAAGATATACCTTTACAGTGGTTCCGGAGGTTAAACAAAAAAAAAATGTATAATAACTCTCACATTATAAGGCTATATATTATTATTATTATTATTATTATGGATCATCGTTATTGTTACATAAAGGTAGCTCAGTGATAATTACATACATATGCGCTTCAGCCGACGTGGTAATCCACTTCGACATGAGTTAAAATTCTTCTTATACGTATCTGTATAGAACTTTTAGAGCGTTGACTAGCCTTTAGCAACTTTAATACGATTTTCAACCTATAAAAATTACATTTTTCCTGGACGATTAGGAGATAAGTTCCACTATAGAAAATTTTTGTAATATAGTCACTGGAAGAAAAAATTGAAAGCTGTAGATCCCGGTTAAATCTATTTAAAAACAACCCTGAAATGTTAGACGACTTATTTTCTTCTAATGAAGTGCTTTTTATATCGACTGTGCGGTTAATCACGATCACTTAATAGCTGAAAAACTTCGAGAGTCTTATCGATGACCTAATTAACTATTCACTGGGCTTTGAATCGTCCTGGATAATTTGAGATTTATTTCTATAAAGAATAAGAAGGAATAAAGTGGAGTGAATACTGATCGCTGCACGAATACCTTTAATGGCTAACCGAAAAACTTACGATTATACCGATGAAAAGAGCATATGATTTTAGTGAGACATAGAGCTCTACATACTCTACAATGTATGTAAAGCTGCTGTAGGTAACTAATTTGAAAAGAAATCGTCCACTATTAGGAGATGGCAATTTCCTAACACGTTTTCCTGACGATTCACATATGTGTATACTACAAAAAATCGTCGCATTAAGACAGAACCTAAACGATGGATAACGCAAAAGACCATTTCGTGAGAAAAATTAGAACGGATGATGTTGAGTATCAGAAATCGACTCCATCAATGTGTACACGATGTAATGGCGACTGTTTAAAAAATAAATTCATTAAGAGGATTAGTTTTTCAATCGTTATAAATCACCATCGCTTGTAGACCATAAACGCACCGACAAAAATTTATAGGTGAAAACTAAAGCTACTAAATCATTTTAAAAAAATTTCCGATATTTCTGTTCTAACTGTAAACACTATAACGGTCAGGAAAGTAAAAATAATAAAATTTCAAACTATATTTTAATCTAAAATACAAACACTCGCGCCATAAAATAAAAAGATTCGGAAAGTTGCGATTTACGTTCCACTATAAAAGTGTTACTTCAAAAAGAGGCGAGAAAATTCTGCTCTATGATCGATACGAAATGATGTTCTCATCGGTCGGGGATCGCAGCCGAGTGGCAACGACGATTAAATAATAATTTAAAAGCGCCATCTTGGATTTGATATCGTGGAGAAAAACTTGTGAATTATAGCGGGGAAGCGACCAGGAGAAGTTTCTGTAGTTTCTTTTCACCTCTCTCCCCCGTGGTTCCGAGCAAAAAAGGCAAGTGCTAAATATCTTCGTTATTCTTCGTGTATCATCACGTGAATCTTTAATGTATCACCGTCGGATAGAGAATTAATCACGAATTAATTACGTTATTTTTACCTTATTATCCTCTGTGACTGATATTGTTTTTAAGAGAATAAAATTTAAGATTTTGATTAACTATCGTGCGTGACCCTTAGACTGCATAGATAAGATTTAGTTATCATCATAGTCACGCGCGACGTCTAATCAAAATATTAAATTTTTTTGTCTTTAAAATAATATCACAATGTCACAGAGGATTATATGTAAAAAGACAGTTACTTAATTATTTCATGTTTTTAAGGTTTTTTCGTCGCGGGTTTTAAACCATTTTTAATTAAACTTTTTATTCTCCTTCTCAGTAGGCAAATAACCTTTAATAATAACTTAAATGGCTATCAAGAGATGAGATTATAATTTATTATCGTGTAATTTTTTTAGTAGTTATTCTAGGTGTTTTTTTAAGAAATGCTAGAAATATTTTTTCCGAGATATGTACAAGACAAATTAAACAAATTTAGTAACAGCATCTGTTTAAAACAATATCATCGGTTAGATTGTTTTTCTTCAAAATCGTTACGGTTAAGAGTCCTTCAATCATCTATTTCTTCAATTAACGGGTTTAACATGTTTACCGGTAAAACAATTGTTTACTGTAAAAAAAACAAAAAAAAACAAAAAGAAAACACTAAAACAATAGTACATAATTTATGTTTTCAGTTCGTGTAGTAGCGAATACAATGTACAGAAAATGTTGACAAAAATCAACCGACAAACCCCAACGACTTAAGCCACGTCGATTGTTATTAAAATTTCACATTTCCATGAAAGATTTAGCACTTACGTTCGTTATCGCGTTACGTTTACATTAGGCATCGTTTTAGGACTCTGTTTAACATGATTCTAATGAGCTAACGAGCAGCGAAAATAATTTATGAACGATGAAACTTGGTACGCAGAAGAATATAAAATAGCAAAGGAAGCGAGTGCAACCATTCTTTCTGGATGATATGTATGTATGTATGTATGTATGTATGTAGCTTAAGAAATACTCGTATTATGTTATAATGGCGAATGCACGGCATCATCCCTCCTGTTTTAAAATCGTATCGAGCGTACAGAGGCGAAATAAACCGATTGTTATACAATATAATAATACTATACTATACTGTATAGTATCCTAACGGACAGCGATTGCTTGTATTAAATTACACTATTAAATCACTGAAAGTCTCTAAAATACTATTTTGATGTAGGTAATCTTAGCAGTACAGTAACTATTAAATACATGGAGAAAGTGAATATTCTATTTTTTGACATCAATGTAACACATAAATATACAAAATGAAAGTAGCTAACTTGTCGCGTATCTTTATCTGTTCTGGAATGATGAAGGGTATTTTAATTTCTTAGTACGGCTTCGATAAACATTACATTTTTTTGTGGAGTCAAAATGATTACTCGATATAGGTTTTAATACTTATTTAATCACTTTTACTATCACCTTTAGCGTTATAAAAAATAGTTATTACAAATCGGCGGCCGATTTGCGTCTATGCCATCCGTTCTCGCCACCGTAAAATTACTTTTTATAAACATTTATAATATTACCGATCCGAATATTTAAATAAATTATTAAGGAATCGTATCAGTAACCGGGGACATATATCATCTAAATTACGGGATTTAGCTAAAAAAATCGGTATAAATTAGTTAAACCCATAATCTTCTTATAAAGTGTTGTTCTTGAATGGGGAAAATCATTTTATGTCAGACGTTTGAAAGGCTCGATTTACTTCTCTGTTATTATTTAGATCGAAGTAATTTTTTAACTTTAATCTTTCTATCGAACGGTAAATCTTCGGTTATGCGCTATATGTTACACACACTCTCTTCCTTTACAGTCTATCGAATTATATTTGTTTCCATTTCTAAAATAACTAGATATAAATGTTGAAATCAACCCAATTTCCTACCTAGTTATTGTTTTTCGTAAACTTTTCCTTTCATCCGATTCATAATAATATTTATTAATCTTTTAACTTTATTTAATTTTTTTTTTGTACTTTGTTTCCCTTAATCTTTGAGTTTTTATAACAAAAAGCATCTCGCTTACAAATAAGTAATATTTCTTTCTAGTTCGTTAATATACGATGTAATAGTATTTCGCTAGAAGAGAATTTCAATCTGAAAGTTAACAACAGTAGAACAAAAGTGATGAAGTCGACATATAAAGAACATCGGGCTAACGAGAACAATATTTAAAAAGCAATAAAATCTTATCCTATCATTTAGTCATATTCAAATTTATAAAGACGATCGAGGAAAACACCAAAATCTCGTAGGCACAAACCGGCAAAGAGAAAATTAATCTATGGGATGAGAGCTGTTACAGGTGTTGAAAGTTAGGAGGGTCGATGAACAGATTTTAAGATGAATTTGGCAAGAGAGAAATTTGTAAAAAGGTCATATTTAAAGGGCCGCATATATTAACATCCAGGGTCAATTCGTTCCGTAATGTGTGTCGGTGTAGGGGATAAAACATGTAAAGGAAGGTAAAGACTTGAGTATATAAAACAGATAATCGACGATGTAACATGTCAGAGGTATGTCGAAAGATTGCCGTAAGAATAGAAAGGAGAAAAGAGCAAGTACATCAAACCGGTCAAATGATTTATTATAAAAAGAAATCTATATTTACTATTACAAAACGTCATTTCTATATGAAATATCTTTTTGCTTGTACTAAACCGTTTTGTATATTTTAAAGTGAATAACCTAAATACATAAGCCGTTTTTGTTTTCTACAGAAACCAGAAATTATTTATACGAAAATATTTTGTTTCAGAATAACGAATAATAGTAATTAATTATTAAGAAAGAGAAACATATTCCAGAAATTTGTAAATATTTTTAAATGATAGGAAATCGAAGAGATTTTAAGATGAATCGGGAAAAATCAAAGCTTTTGCCACAATCTTGTAGAGTCGAACGAGGTCGGTAGGCCAAACGATAAGAGTTCTAGATTTTAGTGTATTTTATTATAGAAGAATGTGTAGAGTGTAAAAACAGAAAACAAAGACGAAGATCAAAATAAATAAAACAGAGCTTTGGATATAAGGCGTAATAATTATTTTGAAATAAAAGGTTTGTACCGAACAGAAACTAAATCTCACATTACCTGAAATAACCTATTCGTTTCGTTTTTGTAAACTGAAAATCTTCGGTTAAACTTTCTACAAAGACGGTAATAGTCGATGAGAAATAACTCTTACGACTACAATTAAATGATAAATTACGAAGATTTACAAAGAATTACAAAGACGAAGATCAAAATAAATAAAACAGAGCTTTGGATATAAGGCGTAATAATTATTTTGAAATAAAAGGTTTGTACCGAACAGAAACTAAATCTCACATTACCTGAAATAACCTATTCGTTTCGTTTTTGTAAACTGAAAATCTTCGGTTAAACTTTCTACAAAGACGGTAATAGTCGATGAGAAATAACTCTTACGACTACAATTAAATGATAAATTACAATAGAAAACCGGTATATCGTAATAATAATCTCAGCGATATAGTGTACCTAAATAGCGGTAGACCATTTATCTATTTAAATACTACAATAGAATGCGATATCGTTAATCTATTTAAAGAAGCGATCATCAGCCGTTATCTACACGAAAGATTTGACTTCAATGATTAAATAATTGCTTTACGCCCGCAAACGATGACATCATTCGTATTATCAATTGAGCGGTCGTAAAAGCTCTTTCTGATCTACACATTACCTTGTAGATAAGTTGTACATTAAATTACGCATTCATATTTGAGGAAAGAAAAAATACAGATCTTAAGAATTATAGCGTACGTTAAATAATTACCGTTTATAATGATAATTAGACCGAGTATTATTTCAACGACGATTTTGGTAAATATTAGGTTTTATAGATTGCATATAGATGCACCTCTAAAATGGTTTGTTTTTTTTTATAATAAAGGTAATGATCGGGAAGTTTAGCCTCGGCGAGAAAGGACTTCAAGCCCGGAGAAACATGTGGCGGCACAAACAAAAGATCATCGCCTTTGTAAAAGTTCTTCTACACGCGTTGAATAATATAATCTGAAGAGGTTGTGGGATTTGACATTTTAGTTTTTGATAGAATAATATCCGACACGGTGGTTTTTCGAGGACAAATTAATTTCTCCGCTACTGATAAACCGGCAGAGAAAATTTGTGTTTTTGTCAGAACGGTAAGGATTTTAACCGGCAACCTACAGCTTAGGTCTTGTACAGTTCAGGCAAATTAAAAATATTAAATATCCTTAATCGTCAAGCATTAATAACGCATGCGATGCCTGTTCGTCGATGTTTTCAACGGCCCTCAGTCGCTACTGCCCTGGCTTTATGACATTTTATAGCATTATCCATTATCATTTATTTAATTAGGTAATTTATATGTATATGTTACGCATATTTTTATTCTTCTCACCTATCAGCCCCGCCCTCTTTTATAAGTATTCTGTAAATTAGTTCCGATATTGTAAAGGTTAAACATAAATTAAAAAAGAATAATAAAAAACATAAATAACCTCATAAAATTAAACCTCAAATTCGTCCTATAATGTCTATAAAGGTAATCCGTTATAGACATTTAAGCCGAATAGAAGAAATGACCGAACCACATTAAAAAGATTTAAAGTTGTGCGATCACGTCCGTGATTTGCCGTTCGTGTACATTTGTCGTTTAGAAAATAATATTAGAAATCTTTAGTTAATATAAGAGTAAAGGTTAAGCAGAACCACTCTATTTTTGTACTATTCACTGTAACACAGCGTTTCTCAACTTTTCAATATTTGCGACTCAATTTTCAATCACAATTTTTATCAGGTCCCCATCTCATAAAATAACCATGTATACAATAATGGTTTTTTGACGCTAAAGCTAAACTACGACCTTAATTAAAAACCTTAAAAATTACCAAGAATAAGAACTTACCAAGAATAAAAAGAATAATAACTACCAAGAATTATTGATATTTGGCAACACTGATCCGATGCATTGATAAAACCAGAATCTATGGATCTATAATTGCTCTCTGTCTTACGTCCACCATATCGGACATTCTCGCGGCTTCACGAGAAGTACCGATTTGTGTGGAAATTCTCGCGAATGTTTGAGACAAATCGCGTAGACGTTCTGGAACGTCTGCGCTATTTGTGCAAAAACCATCTTTGCAAAAATTATAAATGCTACACCTCGTTCAATTCCAGCCAGTCCCAGTCGAGTCGATCCTTCTACTACTATCGAATCAATCGTAAATGTGTAAGTTGTAATTTGCTGTTAATTGCAATTCACGGTTTTAAATATTCACGACAGTAGATTTATAAAGAATCATGGATAAATTTTTCAGTGGCCGTAAGCGAGCATTAGACAATAGTGAAACATCAAGTGCACAAACGAGAGTGGCTCCGAAAATAAAATAAGACACTATTCTCAAGATTACTTAAATTTTGGGTTTACCAGTACTGAATTAAATGAGAAAGGTCATTTGCTCAAAACGTTTGGCAGTAGAGAGCATGAAACCTGATAAACAACATTTGGAAACGCTTCATAGTGAGTAAATTAACAAATCCCGAGAACTCTTAGAATTAAGATTAAAATCATATGAAAAGGAAATATCATTTAAAAAAAAAAAACTTTTTCTGTGAATGAAGAAGCTTTACTTGCCACATAGAAAGTTTCATATAAAATAGCCAGATGCGAAAAGCCTCCCAGCACTGTTGAAGAGCTTATTTTGACAGCTGCAATTGGAATTGTAGAAACTATATTTGGAGATGATTTTGCCAAACAATTGCAATCAATACTTCTATCAAATGATACTGTTCGAATCAGCGATACAGCTGAAGATGTACAGCATCGGCTTTTTGGGAAGTTGCGTGACAAATTCTTTTCAATTCAGCTCAATCAGGCAGCAGATAGTAATAAAGATGCTCATTTCATTGCCCGTGTTCGATTTTGTCGTTGTATCAACAGAAAAGAACTACTCTTCTGCAAACCAATACAACTGAAAGTAACAGAACTCACATTATTTGCTATCTTACATGATTTTATAAACGAGGCAAACATGGAAAAATTGCGTCGGAATGTGCACCGGTGGTGCTCGTTCAGTGTCTGGAAGGTTCCAAAGTATATAAGCAATTGTGAAACAAAAATCTCCGCAGTGTATCTGGAGACATTGCATGATCCACACAGAATTTGTAACTTCAAAAGGAATGAGTTTTGGTCTGAATATTGTGCTAATATAGTTGTATTCGTAGTAAATTGTATAAAAATGAGACCCCTAAAAATCAAGTATCCTTTCTGCACTTTGAAAAGACATGGATGCAGTACATTCAGCGTTACTATTTGATTGCAAGGCAAGATGATTATCACGTGGGAAATTTTTGCAACATGATTATGAATTAAGAGATGAAATCGCCGTTTTTCTGGAAGAAGAAAACCGACCGGAAGCCGAAAACTTTTGAGATGATTTATTTGTGATGGAATTGAACTACTTGTCGACATATTCGAGAAATTAAGTATCTTGAATCTCCAACTCCAAGGATCATATACAAATATATTGGATACGAGTAATGAAGTTAATGCTTTCTGTAGAAAATTGGAATTTGGAGCAAAATTTAAAGCAACCGGATGTTACATAGAAATGTTTGCAAATGTACAAGACTGTACATGCAAACCTACAAGACTGCAGAAAAACATGTAAAAGTTGTTTTTTTAACCATTGAAAATCATTTAGCCATGCTGGCAAAGGATTTTAAAAAGTATTCTCTTGCTGAAAACAACTTGGTAGCAAGTTAAAACTGACTTAGGAATCCGTTTCAAAATACTCCCAAGGAAGAAATCTTCATAGACTTTACAGCAACTGGCGAAATCAAGAGACAATTTAGTAATAATTCACGCTTTGAATTTTTCAAGAATGCATGGTGAGTTTTCTCCGCTGAAATCAAGAGCATTTCGTGTACTATAACCATTTTCAATATCTTACCTTTGCGAAACCGGTTTTTCTGCTGTGACTGTTTTGAAGACAAAATATAGGTCTAAGTTAAACATAGAAAAATAACTCATATGTCTATTTCTAATATTACTTTCCTTCGGAAAAATTTTCTCTGCAAGACAAGCTCAAGGGAGTCACAAATGATTATTAAACTTGTTCTTAATTTAGAACTGATAAGTAATTATTAAATGCATTGAACAGTATTGATACAATCCTATTAATAATTCTATTATATCAATTTAAATATGTATTTTATTATTTATTATGTCAGTATATATTTTGTTTTTTTTTCTTTTCAGTAAATTAATAAATTTTTTTAATAGTGTTTTCTTTTTGATATCCTAGCGCCCCCATTTAGTGTTATCACGCCCCTGTAGTAGGGCGCGCCCCACATGTTGAGAATAACTGCTGTAATACACTACTACACACTTTTTAAACTTAATGAGTAACTTTAAAGAAAAAATGAGACGTACGAAATTATTTTTGTCAAAAGCTCATAACTATTTAACAATACACGTAGTTATGTATATAATTTTTATCTTAAAATTACAATAAAAACGGAAATTAATATTTTTTATCGATTGTTTCCAGTGAACAATAAACGAGACGTATAAGAAGGAAAGAAAGTAAAGTCGAAAGATTTTCATTTGTTTGTCATAAAAAAATATGATATGACTTTTTGAAAAGGACAAAACCATGTAAACATTTTCAAATTTTGAAGGAATTAGGTTTTATGGGTACCGATTATATCGCTACCCATAATAGCCGATTATATATGTTCCGATCGATTTATATTTAAAAAAATAAGCAGAATAAATGAAAAATAAAAAGAACATTAAATCGTGCCAAATCTCCTGTTAAGATATGAAGAGCAGTCTGTTAAAACCAACTGATGGCTCTTTTTCTCTATATTCAAACAAGAATTGTTGATTTATCAAAAGATAGAAATCCAAGAACATTCAATCACTAAACAAAACATTTCAAAACGAGACCAAACGAATCGTTTGATGCTCGACATCAAAACCTTTTTTTTGCACGTCAACAAACATTATAGTCTATGCGTGAAAAGCATTAATATTTTTCCGTAACATGGAATGTTTTGGCTTGTTTTATACTTCAAGAAAAGAAAATTTGATGATTTTAAAAACGCTATCACGGCTTTATAAAAAAATTCGGGTTAGAAAATAGTAATCTACTTGATATCTGTTTTTCAGTAATATAATGAAAGAAGCTGTTAATCGTAAAAAAGTTTAGAATTCTCTGGTAATTTTTTTGCAGGATTGAATAACATACACTCGCACACAACCTGAAGTAATTACTTAAGGTTTTTAAATACAGCGATTCATCGTTTTAATTATTAAATATTACTTAAACAAAAACACAAGGATGGAATCGAGAAAATCTTTAACGAAGGAAATTAAAGATACTTTCAACTTTATGAAAAAATCCTTTACATTTACTTTTTATGACATTCCCCTTTACATTCCGGTCGGTGTGACGACCTCAGCCTGCTCAGTCCGACCACAGCCTTCGCTTCGGTCGGATCGTGTACCTGCCGCTCGTCGGAAAAATGGTAGGCGTTTTAATAGAACAACGAATTAACGTGAAATTTTTAGTGAAACTCGGCAAGCCCGCAACAGAGACCTACTCTCTATTACAACAAGTCTACGACGATGAGTGTACGTCACGCACACGGGTTTTTGAGTGGTATAAACGGTTCGAAGAAGGGCAAGAAGAAATCGATGATCCACGTCCAAGACGTCCTTCCGCTTCGAAAACATTGAAAAAATAGGCAATCTCATCCGTCCTGAAGGTCTGAAGGTCAAACAGTGAATAAGGAATATTACGTATCTTGAGGTTCTAACTACTCTCCGTGAGCGAGTAAAAAGAAAGCGATCTGAGTTGTGGAAGAAAAAATTACGGATTCTTCATCAGGATAACGCTCCAGCCCACACTGCACTGATTGTGCAGTGTGGGCTGCACACACTTTTATTGTAGCTCTTCTAGCTAGAATAAAACGATTAAATATTCTTGTAGTTATAATTTCTTTGCCATTGTTATTATTGACTTTTGATTCATTATACTAGTTAGTACTTTTCTTAGCACAGTCACGAGATATTTATACTTATATTCGGTCTAAGAACTAACACTTGCTTTTTTCACGAGTATGATTATTTACTCGTAAAAAAAATACATACACGTATAATTATAAAAAAACAGTTACATATTCGTAAAAAACTCAAGAAAATTCGATGGCAGAGAGGTAAAACTGTACTAGATCACGATTTTGAAACGTCTCTTATGCCCGTACAAGTTCTAGTTATCTAGTTGCTATGGGTGTGGGAGGAGGGTATGCTGTTTAGTTTTCCGTAGAGAAATTCTAAAAAAAAGTCAATCGTCGCATTCATTTCTGATATGTGCAAATGTGCTAAACTACAGTTCGGTTAAAATTAAAGCAGACATAAACAAAGAAGATCTTATCAGCTGTAACATTTAAATATCTTTCTGATAGTGTAAGACGACCTGACTGAATAAACTGGGTAAATTTTAACTTAAGAAATCATTTTTTCATATTGGGTTTTATTTTGTATGTATATCAGAGACTACAATTAAATGATGGTACGTGACCCGACACTAGTATCGTTAATTCGCATAACTGCTATTACCCGTTCCCAAGAATATCATAAACCCCGTACCGAACTTCATAGGGAAGCGGTTTCTTGTCTCCTTCTTAACGACACTGAAGAACTAAAACATAATATACCGACCTCACCGAAACGCCATACATTCATCATATTCGCCACAAAAATTGGCTTTTTAAAAAACATAATTACATTCCGAAAAAAAATTGAATTATGTCGGTTTTACCTCAGATACTTTACAGGCACCACAGACGTAACAAAAATCGGTACAGATAGTATAAAGTAATAAACTAATGTATCCCATTCTTCTGAGAAACGAAGAATTATTTGCCCTACCTCTAATGAGTAGGGAATTTACTTACAGGGGATAAACATAAATTAATAAATAATTTTAAAATATTTAAAAGCCATCATTACTACGGGATAGACGTAAAAAAAGATGTGGAGCGGAGAAATTTTACTGATAAGACCTTACTAAGCGATACTGAATTACATCGACCTCTCGTATTACTTCTTTCTTTCTTTTTCTTTTTAGCCTCCGGAACTACCGTAAGATATTACTTCAGAGGGTGAATGAGGATGATATGTATGAATGTAAATGCAGTGTAGTCTTGTACAGTCTCAGGCCAATCATTCCTGAGGTATGTGGTTAATTGAATTCACCCACCAAAGAACACCGGTATCAATTATACTGTATTCAAATCCGAATAAAAGTAACTGCCTTTACTTGGATTTAAACCTTAGAACTCTCTACATCGAAATCAGCTATTTGCGATGACGAATTCACCACTGGACCAACCCGATCGGGCAACTTCTTGTATTACTATTAGCTTTTAATTTAATCCGGCTGTATTATAGAACTATTATTCTGTCTATAGGTTCTGGGAAAGGCTCCCGTCAAATTCGACCTCGAAGAAACGCTGTATTGTAACACGATCAACTTTTCTCAAATCTGATCGACCGAATTATTTCTAAATTGCATCTACTTGTACATCAAAAATATAAAATTCCTCTAATAAAGATTTTCAAGTCTTTAAATTTTTTATTTAACTTTAAATTTTGATGAAAACTTTGTTTTTCATAATATCTGACCGTTTTAAATCTTGGTCTTACACGGTATTAATTTGTCATCTGGCGGTTCCTTTTTTTCCGACTACCAACCACGCTGAAAAGGAAAGAAATCAGAGATTGACAGAGAGCTGAAAATTGACAGACTTACTGCTCTTGATTCACATAAGTGCAAAAATAAAAAAAAATATATATTGAGATTTTTTCAATCGGGAATCGAAGATCAGGAGGTTACAAAATTCTAAATCGTATAAAGAGCTTATCTGATATTCCTGAAAGTTCAAACTCGATTTACACTTTTTACATCAATATGAACACGACCGACCATGCGATTTCTTTATGTATTGCAGTCAGTTGTTTTACATATATATATATATATATATATATATATATATATATATATGTACATATACATGTGTGACCACTTCATACCAATTTTATTAACACACTATGAAAATGATTCCATTTTCAACTAATTTGTTGAAGTCTTTAATTTAGAGGTGGAGTGATAATCAGCTAACCCTGTCATAAAATTTAAAGGCTTTTCCCGTTTTCAAGTTGATCAATTAAAAAATTCAATAAAAAAGAACAGATAAAGAAAAAATAGATAGAAAAAAGTAAATTAGGGATAGTCGAAGCTTTTATAGAACCTTTCTATAAGTCAACTTTTCATTAACTCCTACCGTGGTGAATTAGCAACTAATTCTGAGATGAAGGTTGAAAGCTGTTCTCATCCTGATGCGGCTTTATTTATGGAAAAGTGAATTTCCACTTTTGATTGTTTGTGATTAAATGTTAAATATATATTTTAATAACTATGCATTTGATTCTGCCAGTGTTTAGACCTTATGGCGCGCTGTTATCAAAATTATATTGTGTCCCTGTTTTGTCTGCGACTTGAAGGACATTGCTTTAGTCTGATTTTATTTAAAATACATCATCACTGCTCTGTTCAAGTCCTTCTCATGGTCTGATCCATTTGTTCATGGACTATTTCTGTATTTCTTTTAAAGAAAAAGTTTTAGTGAAATAACTGGACTGATAAATTATTTACGAAAATGATAAACCCTCTCATTCAAGGTTGTTGTGATGAAATTAAATGTTGCGATTCCTTATTCAAAGATTTATTAAGAACTAATCGCTCGCCGAATCGCAATACATAAGAAAAAGCACACAATAACAAATTTAGGAACAGAATATTTATTGAAAAAAGTTTAAACAAAAAATTTAGATGAATAGTTCTTTAATACATGAGAAAAAAATCAAATAGAGAATTCCTTTAAAAATTATCTTTAATAATTACTGTTTAGAGTTCTTTAATGTAGGACAATTACTATTTAGAGCCTTCCCGATTGCATTTAAATATTTTCGTTGGACAAAATTTTCATATCGATGTAAGACTTTGTGAGAACTTAATCATTAAACTTTATATGATTGCTTTTTCTACTACATAAAACATATATTTAAGCAAATTAAAACTGTCTGAAAGTTGATCGGTCACCCATTATTTTACTTAAATAAATACTGCTTAACGATGTTTAGTCCTTTATTTCCATACCGTGGTTTCTTTTTTTGGTTCGATTTATTGTTTTTTAGGTCAATTTATTTATTTTTTTTAATTTTTGGCAGTCGTGTATTTAAAAATTTTTATTATTTGACACTTTTTAGTGATCATCGAGAAAGACTGACGATTCGAAAACTTATGGATATAACGTATTTAAAGTACTGAGCCAAATGAAGAAAATTTAAAAATTTCAATTTATTTATTTAATTGGCGTATACCAATCTAACTTACAGATTTCTTAAGCGATTGGATTCCTGAAGAGACTTTTTATCTTGGAGATCATACAGCAATTTCCTGGGATCCAAAGAACTAGTGGCTAAATTCTTTGATTATCTCACGCGACTCAGTGTAGATCTGGCCCTCAGCAAATATATAAGCGTTCAGATCTACGACAGCTCTACCAACTCACTTATACTTTATGCATCGTCACAGCCCAGTATAATATTAGGGGCAGCATACGCCGTTCCGCTTTACCCTTTCCTTCTAAAGTATCAAATTTGGCAGTTCAATCCTCAATCCGACGCTGACAGCATTACTTCTAATTGTACTGTTATCAAACTCCACAAAGACTTTTTATGGGAGCTGGCGGGGCTCAAGCTGGTCTCGGCGTAACCTAGACTACTCAATTTTTATGAGTATATCAATTAATTTTTGTTCTGGTTTGGTTCCATCGTGATTTTGTATTAGCTAACAAATACCCCGTTTGAATTTTGAAAATCGGAAGATTGTTTGCAGAGATATTATAAGAGCACCCCACTGAACCTCCCAAAACAATTCCCCACGGGCATCTCGTTTGTCACCAGATGATAATGATGATCACCTTCACCTCACCGCTCTGTCCTCACATGCAAGCCCCACGGGATGCCCATTATTATTAAACAGAAACTTTTTAAATTTAATTCTATCTTTTTTAATATTATCCATTCCATTAATTCGAATCATTCAGTTCAAACCCAGCTAATACAGTGATAGAAGCTCACAACTCACAGTTCGTTAATTCAATTCATTAAAGTTAATGATTCAACCGGAAAATCTTCATTGGTACAGGGTAATGTAAGTATTCCAACGCGGGGTCATACATTTAAATCGGTTCGGCTGTTGAGCTACTACGGTTAAACGAACAAACATACATTCACCCTAAATACATTACATTCCTTTTTGGGCAGTCGTAGAGTAGCTCTGTCTGGGGTCGTGTAAGTAACAGATTTTCAAGCAGACAAGCTAAACATCAAATTTCATTACTGTAAGCTGAACCGTTCCTAAAACACAAAGCCTACCTGTGAGAAACACAGATATGAATACATTCGTAAAGCTAAACTATTTCTTAAGCGGATTTAAAAAAAGTAGAAGTAAAAATTAAGAGTGTTACTTTTTCACTGATAGCGATACTTTTCCTTAGTATTAAATTATAACGGTCGAAAGAGTGAACAAAAAAAAAGAATAAAAAATGTCAGTTGTTTTTATACACAAAAAGACTTTCTTCATTTTTTATTTATTTGTTATTAAAAGAATTCTTTAAATTTACTGAAGTGAAAAATTAATAACATAAAATGAATTCTTGCATTTGTTTTCGATTATATTTCGCTCTTGATTTTCCAACAGAGAAATCTAGTTGAGACAAATAATTAAAAGTAATAAAAATTACTTTCCAAGAAAAAAAAATTAAACTCGAATTAAAAAATAAACGGGCTCTGGCCGGATAAATTAGAAGGAGAATTGTCATCCCCCTGGCCATCACCGCCTCCTCCGTCTTAGCTATGATGACTAGAGAGAAGCAAAAGAATAGAAAACTAACTAAAAACGTTTATCGTATAATTATTACTTTCCGAATATTTTTTTTTACATCTTTTTAATATGCCTCCGCTCTCTGTGGCAATTAAAGCTAACGAATCTCTCGAGGTATCTAATTCGAAAGTAAACTTCTATATCTACCGCCGGGGTGAAATAAAAATATAAATAATTTTAAAAAACCTTAAACTATGTTTAGAACATCGTTCGATACAATATCATTGTTCTGTGCGCCTACAAAAATACCCCCTGTAACAAAAACGAATTAAAAATAAACAAAAAGGTAAGAAAAGTTAAATAAAATAATGAAAAACGATAAAATATCGTTTGCGTACTACACCGTCGTTTATAAAAAACCGGTTAGAAATACTGAAAATCTTCGATGTCCTTTAGATTTACATCCGTTATGGCTTGTAAAGTGCGTTCGGAAAGTCGCTGTGGAGTGTGCTTTAAAATTATGTGGTGCGTTCTGTTCTTTCGGCGTTAGGATGGTTGCCCTGTTGATTCGTTGGTAGATGCTTAATAATAAACCAAGATGTCAGAATTGAATTGTGATCGTACATGCTTCGTTTCGTTTATCGGAATCAATATTTGCGAGGAACATAACGGTTTGGTAGAGAGACGCATTTTTCTCGCCCTACACAACTTTCAAGAAGGTGATAAGTGTACTGATTTAGAGAAGCATAAGCTTTCTGAAAATTTTCCATATTCTCCTGTTCCTTACGGCAATGCGATTCAAACTCTTACCGAAAAATTTCTGGCGACAGGCTCTGTTGAAGCAGAAGACCGTCTAAACTAAACGAACAGAAGCCGCTTGATGTTTTGGACGCTATGGCCGAAAATCCATGAAAGTCAACTGGTAAGTTAGCGCAGCAGCAAGACATCGGATTTGCTACCGAACATAAAATTATAAGAAAAGAACTGAAACTTTTCCCCAGAAAAGTAATGCCTGTTCAAGAACTGAACCTTAGAGATCGTGCCAAAAAAATAAATTATTGTTAACAGTTTAAACGTTTTATCGAAAAAATTTCGTAGATATCCTTGGAATTACATTTTTTTAATATATTAAGCGCTGTTTCATCAGGGACGGTATGAAAATGATTAAAATGAACGACTGTGGTTGACAAGTAACCGCAATGAATTACACGAACAATCTTTACACGTTGAGAAAATTGGAGTCTGGGTGGGTATGAGTTGAACGCCCATTCAGGGTCCAGTTTTTTTGAAAATATTTGTGATCGTTAATGTGCTGTTTTAACAAATTTCATTTGTCTGTTAACAGAAGTGGAAATCAACACGGTAGGTTCCAATCAAGATGGTATATATATACATACCGTATGGTTTTATAAGTACATGAAAGTATCCACAATCAGATGGAAATGTCCAAATTTGACAACCAGTCCACAGCACTGGGAGTCACTTGATGTAGAGTCTCCGGATCACCGTCAAACGCTCCAAGTGGGCACTCCGTAACAATATGTTCTATAGTCTGCTCCTCCACTCCGCAGTCGCAGTCAGCAGATAAGCGGAAACCCCACAACTTCAAGGTATAACCACACCTCCTTAACCCGTCCTAATGCGATTCAGCCTCGACCAAGTTTGGCGCAGTAGTTGGAATCCATCAACTTCTTTGTTTGAATCTGAAGCAAGTGAATACTGTTGGGTGGCCGTTCATTCCAGCGTTGCCACCACTCGGAGGTCACGTCAACAGAATTGATACTTTCCAAATCAACTCAGGTTGTGCCAACAAGACGGTGCCACAGTGCACGCAGCTAACAAGTCGATAACTTTGAAATGTCTTCAGTGAACGAGTCATTTCGAGGGGTTTGTGGCTTGAACTGAACGAACTAACGATCTGACAATCCCGGATTACTTTTTATGACCGCCAGCCAAACAGGCAGTGTATCACAACAGACCGCGCACAATTGACGAACTAAAAACAGTAATAACGGCATAAGTAAGTGACATCGTACATAGGCCGATTAAAGTGTTTGAAAACAAACTGGAACGTGTGTAGTGATGTACTGATATTGGAGGAGGTCATTTTCAATGTTTTTTGTAAACTATTCCGACTATTATAATATCCGTTCAATAAAATAGTGAAATGTAAATAAAAAGTAATAATTAAGAAAGTTTCATCTTTACACTTCCCGTTCCCATCCAATTCCGGTGGACAGCAAATTTATGAACTCACTGTTTTATCTTCCTATATCATATAATTTTCTGCTAATATTAATTTTAACGATAAGCTCATCGTTTCCTAATGTAACAATTATTCCGGGGATTTTACTAAGATTTTGGTTTTTTCCCATTTATCATTTACTCCAATCAAACGATCCGAGTATTACACAAAAATAATTAAATGATGCAGATAATATTACAAACTATTAGTTTTAATTTAAAAAATAAAGATGCAAAAAATCTGATATTTAAAATAAATACAGAAATGTATAAAAATTAACATATATTACAAATTTTACATTTTTAAAATGTTACACAAAAACGTACCGTTTAAATACACATTTGTTTGTGTTTCTCTCTGACGGTTAAACTGTAGTAGGTTAACTTAAAATGCCAAGGTTCAATTAACACTCCGTAAGTACATCGTCAAGTAGTCGGTTGTTGAAAATCATCGTAAACGATTGTTAAGCGGGTCGTTCGTTTGATGATTATTTTAGTGACGTATACCGAATCGAATTACTCGTTTGAAATCTACAGAATCATCGTTTTATCAGCATAAAGCATGAATATGCATAAATTACATCGGTCTGTGTTTCATAATAGAAGTAAAATGAGTAATTACTTAATTTAAGAAATAGATTTATTTAAATGCAGCGATGGTTTAAATAATTAACTGCTATGTCGTGTGTCGTGGTTAATCGATATACGAAACGATTTTACGGATATAAGTCGTAGAAGAAAGAACTAAAATAATAATTACTAAGAATAAAGAATGTTATTAAATTATCTGAACTCATTTTAACCAGGTCTCGGGTAATATTATTTCACATTAAATTAAAATATAAACCGATGTGGTAGCGTAAAAATTTAAACGGCCGTATATCTTTTTTGAATGGTGCTATAATATGTAATTTAACGTGTTACGTCGTTACAAAACACATCGTTTTATTATGTAATCAGTACATTAACTGTTCTCTTTAACGGTGTAAACGTACAGTTTGATTTTAGTTTCTTTCCGCAATAAATTATAATGTTTCTTATAACAAGACGCTACTTTTTCGAATCGGCTTTCAGTTTTTGATTTTTTTCTTTTCTAACGGGGTGACGCATTTATGGGTATCAAAGAGATCGGCCGGCCTCCGTAGCCGAGTGGTAGCGTCTCGGCTTTTCATCCGGAGGTCCCGGGTTCGAATCCCGGTCAGGC
>JAAAKQ030266417.1:0-45815 GCA_010016005.3 Zanna intricata | reverse complement strand
ATATATATATATATATAACCTAACGGTGGTTCCGGAGATAAAAAAAAAAAAAAAATGTCAAAAAAATGATGACGTCTGATTCGAACCGATGTGCCTTCCCTTGAAAGATCCAAATATTTCATTAATTAAAATTTTATTTGGCTATAACTCAGTAAAAATTTTGGCTAACAGTAAAAAACTAAAACATCCGTGGATAACTTTGATGAAATATCATTCGTGAAATGATTTATAACTTTCACATTGATAAAGCTGTACACGTCACTCTTAGACCGTTACTATCAGTCGTTAAAGAGAAAATAAATTTTCGAGGAACCATTTCGTCTTTACGGCGCATTATCAAAGACATGGGGTTCGAATGGAAAAAACTAAAGACAATAGAATAATTGGAAAATCAGAACTGAGGCTACATTACGTAAGAGCTATTACAAGAGTACCGTACCAAAACAAACCTATAATTGACACGGATGAATCCTGTGTACCTGCCAGTCATACCAAAGCAATATCGTGAAGTGACGGGTCTGACCAGAACTTTGCTGCTCCAATTTCTAGACAAGCGTGCTTGCACTGTTCATGCCGGTTCCGAAAACAGTTTTATCAAGAATGCGCCTTTTATATTTAAATCTAGTACCAAAACAGAAAATTACTATGAGGATATGAATTGTGTTAATTATGAGCAGTGAGTAAAACAGCTATTAATTCCTAATATTTCCTCTAACTCAGTCATTATCATAGATAATCCTTTGTATCATAAAGTGCACCTGAACCGCGTTCCGAATTCGAACACGCGAAAAGCAGACATAATGGGTTGGCTTATACAAAATAAAGTCATTAACGAGTAAAATTTTGAAACCAGAACTATAAAAAAAAAAAATTGGATAAGCCGCATATTACATAATTTACAATCGATTCAGTTTTAGTCCAGAAAGGTCATAGTTTTCTGAGATTGCATCCTTACTCTCCGGAATGAAATCCGACTGAAAAAAATTGCGTGGTTTTAAAAGAGTGTCGCAAAAAAATGTTAATTTAAAATTTTACGTCGCTATTGCGTTAATTGAAGAAAGAACAAATTCAATTACGAATGCCGAATGGAAATCAAGGTGCGACCATGTCAAGGAAACTAAAATATCTTATTTGTCTCGGGAACCTTTAATTGATAATGCCATTTAAAATATCATAATTAACATAAAGGCGATAGCGATTATAGTGATTAAGTGATTATTATAATCTGAATATTAGCGGTGACGATATAAGCGATGATGAGTTATCAGGAATTGACACATTATTTGATTTGGTAAGTAGCTGTTCAGTCAATGTTCGTACGTTATGGAGTACTTCCCCGCGCCACTTCTTTGTTCTTTCTTCCTTCTCGTACGACAATCTTATTACCTTATTCACTTCAAGCTTACTGCGGTTTGCAACAAGCTCTATAAATATTTATTTTTGTTAAACGAAATTTTTAACGTTCCCTTCATGGCAGCCAATACATCTATTTTTAACTAAAAGATAAAACTCATATTTTAACAATCCTTTTTTTGAAGTTCTTCCATATTAAGCTGGTATAAACCTACAGTATATATAATTCTCTTCCACCAATTATAAATAAAATTTCTATCAAAGAATTCAAAGCTGACTTCTGCATTATCGAAGAATAATATTTTATTTAGTACAAGAATACCCAGATTCTTCATAAAAAATTTAATCTATGAGAAGATTCAAATTATTTGCTGGTTTATGATTGTTATATTGTTATAAAACCGAGTATTAGTTTAAACATTTTTCCGACTTTAATGTACTGGTGAATATCTTTAGTATCTTTAAATGTTTTATACATTGTGATGTTAAATTAAAATTAAAAGCTCTATGACTGGTCAAAAGCCTGACAGGTCAGACTTATGAATGGATGTTCACTGCTGGTTTTAAGATGTAAAATGGATAAATAAAATCAATAAATATGGCAATCTAACAATCCGTTGATGGTATTTTCTTCTAATTTATCTATACAAGGATGTCACTAGTTTTACAAAGTATTCCATATTTTTTTTACGTATTGTTGATATACAGTACGTAAAAATACTTGATTATAGAATAATGCATCTCTGTGACTTTTCTTTTCAAAGTATGATGCATATCAAGTGAAAAATAAAAACGATTCGAGCACTAGAACCTTTGCCTACAGCCTTTTTTCCAATTTAGGTTAAAAACGAAAGGATTTATTTTTAAAAATTTTCAGGGTACCGTCTTAATCGAATTCTGGCCTAGATTATTTCATTGATAAATATTTTCCAAAGTGGAAAGTGCCAATTTGTTCTGGCAATTTTTGTTAATAACGAGGTAGCATTTCTTATATTGAAATACTATTGTATCAAAATTTTATTCCCACAGTCTTTTGGAAGTTTTCTTGCCTGTAGTCAGGATTACCTGATAAATTACAGCCATGTTTAAACAATACTAACTATGCAAAAGTTCTTCTCCAGGGGAAGTCGACGGAGTTCAGTACTAGGCTGATTGATCTGCAAAGTGCTTTTCGATGACTTTATCAAGCTTCTAATCCGGGAGGGTGACAATGTCCAACTTTATAAATTACAATTTAAAAGAAATAGAAATTCTAAACTGTACAGCTATAGGCTCAACAATGGGTTAACTTACAATATACTTTTATGATAATCAATTTTAGTATTAAAATATACCGGACTAAATTTTTTTGTTTAATTTTCTATAGGCCTCCAGCCCTTTAAATGAAAAAGTGCTTTTCTACTTTTTTGCCCTCTATTTATCTTAGAAAAAACTATAAGTATAAAATTGCAACAAATTTTGAGTTAAAGTTTGATTTATGTTTACACTGAGGATTCTACATGTTGGTTAAAAGAAAGCCCCCTTTTTGAACAAGTGTACCTCAGTTGGTAGAAAATTGTAACAATGAACAAAGATTAAAGCTTCACAAAGAGTTAACACGTATAACAAAAATAACTTATTTTTACTGAACTGCGCAGAGTAAGAATACCCCTGTTTGGTGGCAAACATGTTCATTTGAATAGACGTTTTATGACTAATTCATTTTCAGTTCTGTTTTAAAAAAAATTTTCATCAAAACATAAAATTAATACATTTTTTTTTTTTATGTAACATATTTTTAAATATTACTCTCTTTAAAGTTATATTCAAAACACCTCCATTCAAGGTGACAAAATATCCATATATGTGGAAAAAATTCCATATATATATATATACATACATTTTTTTTTTTTTTATATAGAGAATTGTTTGAGTTCTATCAAGATTGATAAATTTGTATTAATATATATATTAAATTAGATTTTTCTTCTTTTTTTAGTTGGAGAAAAATATGATGATGACAGAGACTGCATAAGCACCATCCATACAAAAAAAAAAAAAAAAAACAGAGTAAAAAGCTAATTAATAATAAATGTGAAAGATACAAACAGGAAAATAAATGGAGAGCCTGGAATGTTTTACTACGTCTCAGAAATTTATATATGTATAGATGCTCGTCATCGCAAATCTGTTGTTTAACAGCTGATTTTCGAAGTCGAATGTTCTGAGGTTCAAATCCTAGTAACTAGTTAGTTGCTTTTTACAAATTTGAATATTAGACAGTAAAAACCGATGTATTTTGGTGGATTGTTTAATTAACCACAAGTTTCAGGAATGGTCGGCAGAGTATCTAAAAAGACTACACCTCATTTACATGTATTTAGCATTTACATGCTCAAAGTATTGCATACTTTGCAGCAATCTGTTCAAGTAATGATACTTGAACAAATCGCAAAGTACACATTAGGAAAATAAAAAATTAAATTTTTTACATATATAAATTTGCTGGGCTATTAGGCTACAAGAACAAAACTGCATAACAAAAATATAGTTTAACTCACACAATGAATGCAAAGAAATATGATGAAACTCTTTTACATAAGTGATTAAAATTAAAAGAGAGTTGTATTATTTTATTCACATTTTAATTTTTGTTCATAAGCCTAGTGTTAATTTATAAGAAAACCCAGTTACTGTATAATTGAATATTATTACTGATGTTGTTTTCATTAATATCTCTGAATTTAGCCAAGCTATTCTAACTATTTTTACATAGACAAGTAAAGAACAGAAATTATAAAATAAAATTAAACGCTTTTTGAATTTCTATTTTATTTATTTTCATCCCTTTAAATAATAGTTCCGAATTTTTTCTTAAATTGTTAGTAACTCTGAATTTGTAAAATTGTTTATAATTTTTTTTTTTTTTTTTTAAATTATGCTTATAATTTTCTATAATCTCTCCAATAATTGTGAGTGCTTCAGCTGGAATTTGCATTAGATCTTTATAATTTGGTTGACAGTAATTAAAAGATATTTTTTTTTTTTACTAATGTAAACTTTTATAAAATTTACATATTCGTACAATGATTTTGTATAATTGAAAAACATGTATGTATATACATTAAATAACCGAGTTTATGTCTTTATGTTAATACTTTATAATAAACAACGGTTTTAAATAACACCCCGTATTGAGAATCCATGATACTTTTTAGGTTGCCCTTGCTTATCACTGAAAATTATATTTTTCAGAAAAATTTTCATTCAGAAGATGAAAATTACCTGGATCTATATTCTCACTACTAAACTCAATAAATTGATTATTTTCTCATATAGAAGAATGGTTTTTGAAACCACAAAAATTAACGGAATTTTTTTTTTAAGTATTAAAGAATTTTGCCCTAAAAAAGGGCAAAAAAAAATAATAATGGATCATTTCACGAAACATACTGGCAACAAAAGCAGTTATAGAAAACATTTTTGTAAGAAATGTGAACGTTTGTTATGATTATTAATTTCAATATTTCGATTGCAATCTTCGCAAAATAATTGTAAAGTGGTCTATGAAGAGCCGAATTCTGTTCAACCTTTATATTAAATTTTATTATGACGAGTATTAAGAAAAATAGAAAATAAGAATAAAATAATAGCAAGAATAAAAGAATTGAGTAAATTCAGAGCGTTAGATCTCTCTATAATTGTTGCTCAAAATAAAAGCGTGAACTGTAATAAAACATTAATTTATAATTGCAACTTATAAGTAATTTGTCGTAAACACAAAAATATATGTTAAAATTTGTACTTCCTACATAATTTAAATTAGATCAGATAAATTAGAACAGATCTGTTAGTAGAATCTGATAATTTAAATTAACAGATTAAAAATTGAAAATAATCCCACGTCGAAATCTAGGTATAAAATTTTAACATCAGTGAATAATTTAAAAATTTAATATCGGCTTCAATAATAAATAGACTGCCGGTTATACCCCTGTGAATACTTGCGATTATACGACCTTATCGAATTTCTTATATCTTAATGTTTCTGAAAAGCTAGTTTTCATCTAACGGTAAAAACAATAATCCTTTAAAAATTTTTAATCGTTTCAAGGAAAAATTTACGTTTCATAAATTTTTGAAGATAAACGTTTAATATGATCGGATAAGATAATATTATAATTGTGAACGAACGACATTTCTTAATAAACACTTCTTTTATTCGATAGGAAAATGGTTTTTTAAAACTGAACAGTATATTTTCTTTCAATCTGACTACTTTAAGGTTAACAAAATGTAGGCTATATTATACCACTGCATGAATGATAAGAAATTGCTAATTGAATGAGTAATAGTATTGAAAATTCCTAAGTAGTAATTTCGCTATTTTTATTTTCTAATTCAAAACAAAATTTACTGACCGTAAATAAATTAATCGTTGTCAGTTGTTTCAGGTATATAATTTATCGATTAATAAATACATTGATTCGAAAGAGGAACGAACATTGAATTAAAACCGAGTTATCTGTTCCTATTTGAAATAACGTATGCATTTTTTAACTGAAAATCTATTTTAAAAACTTGTCTAATAATATTTAAAGGCCTGAAGAACATTCGCTTCTTGTTAGAAGCTTACTTAGAACGAAAATATAGAAACAGAATTGAAGTAACGTTAACTCAATGTAAGAAATCGAAATATAGCAAGATAAATTTACGATGTTAATTACGAGTTCTGTTAGTCAGTTTGACATGAAGATTCATGTTCTGCTGAAGAGTATTCTTTTTTCTGAGCAATTTCTGTATTTTAAAGCTGAGGTTTACACAGAAGAGCTCTACTGATACTCGGTTTCGACACAATGTGTATAAAGGTGATTACCCCGGACAGCGGGCATTGTATGAGCACGACTGTAGTGGGCTTTATAGAGGCTGATTGATGTAGGAAAGAGGATGCGGGGACGCCCTCGTGCGCCACCCCCCTTGTGTGACACGGGATGGGTGGGGATAGCAGGAAAGACGCGCCGCGCCAAGCTTCAGTCGAGCGCGGACAGTGGAACTGTGCGGATGTAATGCGGTCTGTGCCCAGCGGGTAGCGTTTAGTGCCATGTGCAGAGAGTAGCTTAGCGTCGCGGCATGGAGTCCCGACCGGACAAAAACAAGAGAGACCTTAGTGGAATACTGTGTGGACTATGTGTGCTCAGCCTTGCGGCCAGCGGTTATTTTGGCTACCGCGAGATGCTTCTAGAGTCACGACTCACTCTTCTGGAAAACCAGCTGCAGAGTCTTCTGCAAACCGAGCAACAACCAGCCGTCCAACGCCTCAGGCGTGATATCCCGGAGAGAACATCAAGGGACATAAGTGAATGCATATGTCCACCAGGTAAATTGATTGTAATGAATTTAATCTATAATTTGTCTTTTAATGTTTAATCTGTTACATTCAAGTTTTAGTTACTATATTTGAATGCGTACAACGTATCTGCATACGTTAATAACAATATCATCGTTACTTCCTGTGCTGCTTACTATTTATTTAATTCGATTTTTAAAGTTACTTTTGTGAATTTATAGTTTTTATTATTTACTTTTAAAGTTACATTATCATTTATTTATCGTTACTTTTATTTTTTAGCACGCATATACTAATAATGAAAATACAAGATAGCCAATAAATAAATAAAAAAACGTAAATTTATTCAGTATACGTTTTATGAAATTTTGCTGAACTTGATTTTAGTATCGTTATAGATCTTTTTATTTAAATATTTCCCTAGAACTATATAATTGGAGAATTTTATATAGATTATATTGCGTATTATAACATGATGCTTGTAATACCGTACTATCGTTGTATCGATACAGAATACTCGATTTTATTTGTAATGGATGCTACGATTGTGTAAGTGCTGACTGTAATTTCTAGTCCGTGTAAGCATGCCTAAGTAAATTACTGTTAACGATCCATTAAAATTAACTTGACTCGTACTGTTGTTATTATTTATTTTATTAAAAAAAATATATATATATTTATATATAAAATCTAATCATTTTATTCAATTTGTCCACCATCAAGTGTTACATCGTTATTAGTTTTATTCATAATTAACTTTGTTACGATTGTGTTATAATTTAATTTTGCCGCATTTTTTTACATTGATTAAGGTGTAAGATTACGTAATATGTTTTTGTCATTTGCAATCTTGACCGTGCCGTACTCTGTCACAGATATTCCATAACTGGGATTGATCTTATGCTGAAATTATTCATATTGATGTTTTTGTTAAACTGTATTTAATTGAATGTCTGTATATCAGTAACTTACGTTAAGATATATGAACATTTTCGATTTCGAACGTGCTTCCCCCCCTCCTTAAGAGTTGTTTTAAGTAATTAATGTGTTCGTTTTAGTTTTTACCAACACATTGAGCTGGAATGCATTCACTGATTTCGGTGATGTTTTCCCCTTTTCAAAGATACGAAAATGGCTGCATCTCGGTTGTGATCAAAATAGATGTAAATAAATGCAAAACTGATGCTTTCTAATTCTGATTATTTTATGTTACGTTTGTTTTGTTGGATATTTTATTTTGTAAGTGTTAATGAGTTTTCTCTTATACCAGACTGTTAATTATGAATGAAAGTTTTTAATTGTATCAATTTGCTTGGTAGTGAAGCGTTCAGTTTGTATCTAGCTCCCATTTATATCACAATTTTAACAAATTTTAATTTATTGTTCACGATGCTTACTTTTTTATAAATTAAAATTCATATTGTTTTGTATTTCTGAGATTTTTTGATTTTCATAGATCTGAATTAAATTTTATATTTATTACATAGTTGAAAATGTAGGATTTATGAAACGTGGAAATTCACTCGAGTGTGATCTTGTCCAATGAATTACACGTACGTCAGGTCATTCTGGTTCATACATTATGCATGTATTGAATGTCTTTCAGTAATATACATACATGCGAAAATAAACGATCAATTCCTGCTTGTCATCATAGAACGTTGTTGCTACTAGTAACAAAAGTGCAGTGACTTCAGTACTGTATCTTATTACTTCATGTTTCTAGTTTTTTCTATTGTGATTAATAAATATGTTTTTTTTTTATTATAAGTGTGATTGTATCCGTCTTTACAGGTTTACATTTTTACATTAAAATTAATAAATTCCATCTTGTTTTGATAACTTGATGCTATATATATATATATTTTTTTTTTTTTTGTATGTATGTATATATATATATATATATATATGTCGGTTATTTATGTGTAATACGGTTATGTTTGAAATTATTTGAATGAATTTCCTCTTAACAGTTCTCACCGTTTTTAAATTACTCGTGTCTTTATTGCCTTTCCATATGTCGATTTATTTAGTACTAATATAACCACCGATTATTACTGAATATTCAATTGCTTTGTAGTTGTATTTTAATAAATAGTATCTAGACTATATAAATACAGTCTGCCTATACTATAAGATCGATGATTGTAGGCATAAGTAGACAACTGGCATTCTAATAAGCTCGCAGGCTTCGCTTTGCAATCTATGATATCAATTTATTTTCCTCGAGAAAATATGTTTGAAAAATCATGTCTGAGACATAGTAATAAAATGAATTATGTCGGTTTTTAAACATGCTCAATTAAAAATAATAATAGTTTTTTGATAACAAAGACTATTTTTGTTTTCAGGTAAATACCCAATGCAAAATATTTTATCAGTGGTCATATCTTTTCCCTATTCTTTTGTGTCATCCATTTTTTCTAGTGAAATTTATTAGAAGTTTAATCAAGGCGGCAGTAACTTTATCAATGGTTTTCTAAGTTTCTAAGTTTTCAATGGTATAATGGTTTTCTAACGACATATCTAAGAATTAGATATGTCGTTTATTTCCTTAAGTAATAGAGGTAGGGACTGGCCGACAGATAAATGACATTTTCACATAAAGGTCTGTTTGTACTAAAGAGTTGAAGCTGCACCATTTTCATTCCAGTTGAATGTAGTATATTTTTTTTACCAAACTAAAAAATAAAAGATAATTTAAGCTTTAAATGGGAGATTTAAAATGAAAGTGAAAAATAAAATAAAGATTATTTCTTTATACCTTTATAAAATAAAGATTTAATTCTTTATAAATTAAAAAAAAAAGAAAAATTTTTTTTGTTCTTTTTTGTCATATTTAATTACTTAATAATAATGTTATTAAATATCTCTTTTTTTAATTTACTTGAAAATATTAGCACAAATAGTCCGGTTTCGAAGATCATTTAAAAAATTAATAAAGCTGAAGAAATAATTGGTATGAAAGAAAAGTAAAAGAAAAAATATGTTAACCTAAATTGAATTAGTAGAAAGTTAAAAATAAAAACCGACAGTTTTCACTTATTTACGTCAACACATATTTATCAAAAGAGTAAATCAATTTTTATACTGAAAATGTGGAAGAACATTTATCGACTAAAATTAAAATGACTACAGGTGTTTCATAAAATTGATACTATGTTCACAAAAAGTTGGAAATTTGAAAAAATGAGATCAGTATTGAAGTCGCATTTGTAAATTTGTTTTGATTTCTTTTTAACATTTTATATTCGCTATTGAAATATTAAAAATCTAAATTACTTTAATTAAATTATATTTGTTAATGTCTTTGTGTTATTTCTAATGTTATTTAGTATGTGTCGGAATTCTACGTTATTTCTTACTTATCGGATTTTGAAATTTTTTTTTCCAAATACTTGATAATGAAGAGCTTCAATCAGTTTTAAGCTGTATTTACGTAGAAAATGCTGTTAACAGTACATCATCCTCTTTCTTCAATTAGATATGTCTATTATGGCAACGTGATCAAGACGAATCGATTTATTATTTTATGAATATCTGTGAAATATCTGTTATCTAGGCAAAAATGAACATACCACCCTGTCACATTACTTAATATGTAACGTAATCGGGATAAATAATAAAATATATCTTTAATAAATCTTTGAAAGCAATACTACCTAAATTACAGCCAAAACCAAACCAATCTGCTAATTTCATTAAGAGCCATTACCGTTCAGGAATAATATCGTTAAGATATTATTCCTAAACGGAACTCTTAGTAAAAAAATTTAACAAAAAGACGTAATATGCTGTATCGATAAAAAATTCTGTCGTTATATTTTTAAGTAGATATACTTGTCTGTACTTTTTTGTGGTATAAAAATAGTTTTTTAAGGAAATGTGTTATTTATTTATTTGTTACACGTACTTTTTTTTTTGTATAGGACGACAAACGTTTGCGTGTTATCAACGCTCGGATGGCACACATATGCTTAAACCTTGTTTCAGATTCTAATTCATATTCTATACTCTTTCAAAATCTACATTTTGTCTTATCTTGTCGTTATTTGTTACCGATATCAATGTATGGGATTTTCCAGATTTCATTCATTGCGTAGGTTAAATTAGGCAATTAAACATAATTTTTTTGAGTTTTGATTATTTTAAATTAAGCTATAAAAGATTATTGAATTAAGATATTTTATGAATTTTACGAACTTCATGTTCCTTTTTATATTGCTTGTGTTTTATGTTTACTGTATCATCATTAATTTCTGTCAGTTGTATAAAATTAATTGTTTTAATACTTTTTTAATTATAAAAGGGAGCATTTTCCCTCTAGTAAAAAAAAACATTCAATTTCGTCGTTATATAAAAACATAATAACTAAAGTGGTTTTAATTGGGCGTGTGAGTCGGTTATTACTAAAAGAATATGTAAATTATTTGTTTTTTATATTCCTTAGTTAAGATGCAGTTATTTTGATTTCTTGCATTAGATTATTTTATGGCATTCCTCGGAACAAGAAAAATGAAACCTATGAAAATAATTTTTGATACGAGGTGAATATAATAAATAGCGACGCTAAGTATCTAAGTAAATAAAAAACAAAATTATAAATAAATTAAAACAATTTGATTTCTGTTTATCATATTCCTAGCCTATTGCTCTTACCTGAATTAGTTTTCAATATAATTTTTTCGTATTTTTTTCATCCTTAGACCTCACTTCGGATGTGTACTTTTCTTACTTTTATCAAAATTATTTGAAATAATCGCAACTCTTTTACAGAATCTGTATAAGACGAAATTTCCAATGACTAACACGATATTTCAATCAAAAATAGTTAACTTGTTTCGCTTAGTTCTCTTCTGATCAAGAATATCCGTAGGTTATCATAAGAGGATATATAACACTTCAAATGGCATACTTTCTTTTGTTCAAAACCTGATTTTATATTTAGTATTTATAGTCATCATATAATTTACTCATAATCATGACGCAATAATTCATTCCAAACAGTGTAAATTTTTACTTTATCAGTGATGTCCGTAATGTGTATAATAAAAAAAAGTAAACATTTTCTGTTGGAATAATTCCTGGCTGCTAAGAACCAGTAAATGGATGTCTGAAACAAGTATTTTAAGGAGTGTAATTATATGAATTGTATGTTTTTTTCTGTGATGTGTAATTTCAATGATCGGTTTTAAGCATGTATGAAGTTTAATAAAGGATAATTATTATTGTTTGTATATATGTTTTGTGTTTCAATTAATTCGCTTGAGTGTTGCTACAAAACAAAAATGTTTTTATTAGTAATAATTTGTGTAAAGTTGTTTTTAGGATTTTAAATTGTACGCTTTTTTATTATTTACATGTTAATCGAATGGCCGTGAAAATATACTATAACAATATTAATATTAAAAGAATGGGCAACTTTAGTAATTGCTTTCAAGTTGTTTTTTGAGGCGGGTTTAATATCTTAATAAATATGGTTGCTCTATTATTTTCTACCTGGGTGTTCGAATTAGAGTTAAAAGTATACGTTTTTAATAATATCTGATTGGTATTTAATTGAAGAAAATTAAATTGAATTTTATGATTTAGTGCTTTTAAAACGTTTATGAGTAATCAATATTTGTAAAAAACTTTATTTTCACAATAGAAAAAAACGCGATATGGACTTAAAGTATTTTATTCGAAGTGTAGAGCCAAATACTTTGCTAAGAATCGTAAAAATCTGTCACGTGATGGTTCGTAGATCCCCAAAAGGCTCACAGTATTCAATTTTAATAAACTGGAGATAAGAAGATCGCGAGAATTGTGATATCTTCATTCTCAGCCCGTATGTCCTGCTGGCTGATTAGTGACTTTTTTGGTTGGCCGTGTCCACATTATCCTCGTAATCGTGGTATGGAAACCTTTGGTCGCCACATTAACATTTATTGTGACGAAATCTCATGAAGTAATGTTATTTCAAACAAAATAACATTCCAGAAGTATTTATCAGTGTTTTATCTAACAATGTATTTCAAGAAAGTAATCATCATTTGATACTGCTATTTTGCGTCAACTATCGTACGCTTCGCTCGTTCTGGAAAAGAAAAAAAAAACCACCCTTGGCGTGTCATCCGATTCAAAATTTCAACATTCCAAGATTCCGTAAACCATGATAATTTTGGAGTTGAATATCAAGATATGAGTTTTACACTGTTTCCATCGACAACCTTAACAAAATAGCCATAATCATAATATAAAAAAAAGCCCAAAATTATTTTTTTTTAATCCCCTTTTATTTATATTTTGAATTAGAAATACTAAAAAAACAAGCGCAATGTGGCTCGAAGTGAAAAAAAGAGACGATAAATTAGCAAATTGTTACTTCAACATTTAATTTTAATATCTGTTTTGAAAATATTGTACGTATTAGTTACTAATGAAATTATCTGTAACTATTATAGTATACTAATGAATTTTCAGTGATGCCAACGAATTTAGACAGTGTAATATTATGTACGAAAAATCCAGATACAGTTAGCGAAATGATAAAAATCATTCTTTTGTTATTTACGTTGCACTAACTAAATGAACAATGCAACATCAAGGGCATGTTCTTAATAATTGTGGAGAAGTTAGCACTATTACTATTTTTTTTTTTTTTTTTTTTTGTTAAAAATAATATTTGTCATTTCATTTTTAAGTGTCTGGCAGTTTCTACGAATCAGAATGGGTTGATATGGAACTCAAGGTGTACATTTTGTATTGATCGTTTACAAATAATGTCCGGAATCTACCACCTCACTGACGACAAAACACTGTTAGTTGAGATTTCAGCAGTCTAGAGCTGTAGTTCATCTTTATGCCAGTTATTTGAGCAACATTTATTGCTGATATCAATTGCAGAATGAAGCCGTTTGACGCAGCCTAAGGCTGTGGTCTGCTTGTTTTTCTTTAAATTATTTCACTTTTTTCTGTAGTCCAGCTTCACATTTGTCCCACACCTTTAGGCAGTAGCAGTCCTGATATTTCTATCGACAATCATAAAAACGCATCGCTTGTATTCTTATGTAAAATGTTACACATGACGAAATGGGTGTTGTTTTATTAGTAGTGAACAAGTTTCATAAGAAGAAAATCAAGTTTGTTTTAGTACTAGGTAAAATGTATGCAGTTATTGCATATACTGCATAATATGCAGTAATTCATTCAGAGTGATGTTTTCCGCGTATTTATTATCGCTTATTATTGTCATTATGTAAATACAAAACAAAGTATTATTTTTTTACGATTACTAACTTATTCCGGTCTTAATTTACTATTGTAAATTATGTTATTTGTATAATTCTCTCCGTTAACCACAGAAAAATTCTAATTACGCCTACTCCACTCTCTTTTTTATAGTAAGATATTAATTATTTGCTTGTAAAAAAATGACAAGGCTGACTGTGATTCGAACGATGAACCTCACAGATGGTAAAGAGAAGGATACATAACTGATAATTTTTATTCCTTAAAAAATAATATTAACGAAATTAATTGATACCTAAAATCTATTTTCCAATGTTAACACTATGTTCCAATGTTGAACACTAAAAGTTAATACAAAAAAATCGTTGAGCGGAAATCTTAGGGAAAAAAGTACAGTCAGTATACTACCCGTCGGAAAAATTGTAACTGAGTTATCGCCATCAACACGGTTTTCTATCCCTTTTTGTAGTTTCCTTTATGCTCTATTGTTTTCATTCTTACAATTATTATAATAAAACGTAACCTACATTCTGAATTTTGACGGTTTGTTCCTCCCAGTTTTTTTTTTTATTGATTTATGATTTTGGTTATGTTTCCTAGTTTTTATTTATTTTTAAGGGATTTTTTACTTTTAGCGATTTATGAGGATTTCAGTAATCTTTGAATTTTTGGGTCATTAGTTGTACCTCTGTAATATGGACGTGAGTGATTTCACTTAGCTTTATTTAAAACACTTCATTATATCTTCTGAGATTATTTCCCAATATTATAAGTAATTAACGATAGAAGCACAATTAACATTTTCTTTTTTTAATAAAAAGTTGCTGGTTCTATGTTTATTATGCAGATAGTTATTTTGCTACTTTACCGGTTAAAATTTATCTTTGCATCATACATTTGATTTTCATTTTTCGTTAAAATAATTTTTATTAATTTAATATTTTGTGTTATTTATAGATATGTATTTATACCGCTTCGTTTGGTAATTTGTAGAGAAACTCGATATAACGTTTGAATATTGCAGTAAAACATGATCGATTGTTTTATTTCTGTTCTGTAGCGATGACAAATGTATTATCGCTTTTTCTAAAGCGCTCGTTTAATGTAATTTTTTTTTTGTACGTTGTTAAATTTTTAATAACTAGTGTGTGAAGTAGTTATTCCGTATTTGTGTCACCGGTGACAGTTTGTCTTATTTTATGACTACTGATGGTTGTTACGTAACGTATTTCTTTAAATTTTATTTTATAAATGAATGCAACGAACATTTTTCAAATTTTTACTTGTACCCTAATATTTTACTTTTTAATGGAAATATTCTTTATTACAAATGTATCTATTACATTAACTATACAAGCTGTGCTATCTATAAAAAGACGCCATAAATTGTTATAGTAGCACTTCATTGATTTAAAAAAAAGTTGACATTTAAAAATTTTAAAACAATTTTAAAACTGAATAATGAATAAGACTGAAGATCGGGCTGTTATAAAGTTTTTTATTTTAAAGATGTAACCAGAACGGATAAACAAAAGAGTTAGATTCCACTTTAAAACATTCTTTATTTTTGACGGTAAAAAATGGGCTGCCGAATTTAAACGTGATCGTACATCCATTCGAAAGCAAAAATAGTTCCACCTGCAAAAAAAAAGGCATGGCTACGGTTTTTGTTAGGATTCTCTTAGGTCGCTCATAGACTACCTGAAGAAAAGCACGACCATCACCGGGGACGCATCACTACTGTAACAATTTATGGGTTAATCTATTCAGATTAAACTTCCACAACTGGCCAAAAGTGAAGTGCTCTTTCGTCATGATAATGCGCCTGCACACAGTCTCGGGTTGTTACTGCAAAACTCTACGACCTAGCGCTTCGAAGTTCTTCCACATGCGTCGTGTGCTTGATTTTCCTGATTTTTCGTATGTTCATCTGAGGTTCAAGTATCGCTAACCAAGACAATAATGATATTAATTATACAACCATTATTAATTTTTAGGGTTTTTTGACATGGTGATATGCAAAATTTAATTTGGCTCTTTGAAGAAGGCAACGGGAAACCACTTCATTCTTCATTTTTTATAGTATGCTTGGCACAAAATTGTTATTATTCTTCAGATTTACTATGCCATTTTCACTAGCAATATTACCTTTTGTCAGTTCATCTTCAACATTACGATTGTCGTAAGTATTACGATAATGCAAGACAACATAAAAATGATTCACACTTCACTTGCCCTAATATTCTGATAACAGATGTTATTGTTTTTTTTTTTTTTTTTTTTAAACAAAATATTTTAAAAAATATACTATAAACCATTTTTAGAATTGAATAATGTTTCTTATCAGAATATGCCAATCGGTTACAAATGTGGTATAACAACTGCTACGTCTTCATTTTCCCTCCTGCTAGGATTTGGTTTCCGTTAATTGTGTTATTTATATGTGTCGGTCGTAAACCATCCTAAATTGTTACTATATATTATAGTTGGATCACCACTTTAACTGAAACAACAAATCTTTTCAGTATTTTGTGACAGCCATATTTTATGATTTGAAATTAAATTTTTTAATTATCATCCTGTATTTAATTTTTTCTTACTAACAAGAATGGAAGAAACAGACAATGATTTTTTGAATTAACATTGTACAATTAAATTTTATTTTTTCTCTGCGGAAAGTGTACTTACTTATAGTAAGCGAATGATATGTAGCTATATGCAACAGTGGAGTTATCCATGAAATATGCTTTAAAATTTTAAATACGTATGGTATTTTTAAGCTTGTAACAACACGGTATAATATTTTCTGTCTGAAAATTTTTATATAAAGTTTACAATGAAGTTAATTTATTCATGATTTATTGATTTGATTACTTTTACTCTACCTATTTTCTGTTAAAATATATATCTCGCTGACCTTAGAAATTTTGAAATCTGATATAAAACCAAGTAAGAAAATCGACCTACAATCCATTCATGTATTTAAATTTATCTTAACCGTCGACTTATAATGAGCTTCCTTCCTTTCATGACAAAAAAGTTTCTCTCCTCAAAAACATAAAAATAAACTATAAAAAACAGATCAGCCTAAATTATTTATTCTGTTTTAGTTTAATTGAATTATTTCTTCATGGATTTGTTGCGTAACATTTTTAGGGTATGAAGTTAAGATACACAAAGTTTATTTAGACAGTATTGCATATTAACATTTAATGAAATGCGTACGTATTTTGTTTCTAATTATTGTAACCACCACAAGATTGTACGAGTGATTAGATTTTCCCAATTTATAAGAGTTAGTGAGTGAGAGACAGATAATTAAACGAATATTGTGAGAAGTGCAGAGGGAGAGTTTTGCTTTATTCTTGGATCTCATTTTCGTGAAAAAATTATTAAACTAAAAAAATAAAAATAATTTTTTATATTTCGTCACACGACATTAATTGTTTTCAGTCATGGTTAGTTCAGGCTGAGCCTCGATCATTCAGAGGTGAATGATCCAATAATTCATTTTACTGTCTCGGTAGTTTTTAATCTGTATTAAATTTATATAGAACAGATAATGGAACAAATATATTTTCCAAAAATGTTCTTTTATATAATTTTTTTTCATTTATTTCTGTTAAGTCAAAAAATGCCGTAGAAGAAACAATAAAAAAAGTGGCAGTTTTACATAACTGTTAAAAGTCAATGTTAATAGTATTTCAAAGGATTGTAATCTCTCTACCCTGTCAGTATATTTAAACTAGCTCCAGAAAATAGTATTTTTAATTCTCATTAGTACATTCAAGCAATACGTTAGATTTCTGTACTTCTCCTTACTACTGCTCGGCTTGAGTTCACTTAATGATCTTAGGGTCCGTGTAGAAAAATATAAGTTATTTCCGATGACACTGAGACTTTGAAACTTGATTATAGACACCGTAAGTTTATGCAAGCTGAATGATTATTTTAGGATTTAAAAAACGTGTTTCTTAGTTTTTAGAGAAGTGTAAAAATGAAAAGGGTATTCTTATTATTTGGTTTAAAAATATACATAAATTAAAGCCCTTTCCGTAAGTTTTAAAATCTCAATTTTCTCTGAATTGTTTTTCCGTAATATTTATGTAGATAATTATCATTCGTTTTATCTGTTGTAAAAAACTGGAAAAATCAGAAGCAAAGGGGTTAAAAAAATAGAAAATAAAATCAAAGTAAGTAATGAAAAGTAAGTTATGAATAACTAATCTTAGGAGTAAATTATGTTGTTACACTTTTTAAATACAACTTTAATTTGGTTTACGACCTATATTGTGGAAGAATAACATTATTTAATATTGATTTCGGAAATAACCTTTTTATAATCCGACTTTTGTTGTAGTTTGAAAATTCAAGTTTGTGGATAAAAGCAGTTATCTTGCTTTGAAAAGTGGATGTACGAAGTAGTTCTACAGTCAAGCTGATGTATATTCATGGCGAATTAGATTGTTCTACGGCAAGATAGCACGTATCTTAAGTGAATAGCATGAACGACAACTTAAGAAGATGTAAGATGGAGTTAGGTCCTCCTCCTTGGAAAGGAGGAGGCCGCAAGGGAGCTTGCGAGGTTGTTCCCTAGCGAAGAGGTGGTGATTGACGATGTTGAACGCTTCGAGCGAAGGCGATTCACAATCAGCGAGGTAGGTGCGGAGGTAGCTAATTTACGAAACACCAGTAGTCCGGGACCTGACAAAATTCCCTCAGCAGTGATTAAGGAATTGTTTAGAAGGGCCCCGCACGAGCTACTCAGCATATTCAATGATCAACTTGAGGGGGGTAACTTCCCCGGTGTGTGGAAGGAGTCGCGACTAGTGTTCATACCTAAGCGGGATGACATGCAACAATACACTAAAGTAAGGCCCATCTGCCTTTTTAATGGACTGGGCAAGGTACATGAGAAGTTGGTAGCGACGCGCCTCATGGAGGAATTGGGAGGGCTGCATCCCAATCAACACGGTTTTCGGCGTGGTGTATCGACCGTTTCGGCCATTGGTAAGGTCGTCAGGTGGGCTGACTCGAAAAGGAGAGGGGCAGACTCATAAGACAAATCCCGTGGCTAGTCGTCTTCGATGAGGTCCTGAGGCTGAACTACCCGCTGGGGGTTGAAGTGATTGCGTACGCGGACGACTTGGCCGTTATGGTGGAAGGGTACACGGAAGAAGCAGTGTCAAGGAGGGGCAACATGGCGCTTCAATCAATCAACGACTGGTGCACCGAGAAAGGCTTATCGATCGCGCCAGCGAAGTCAAAGGCATTGGCCATCATTGGGAGAAGGAAGATAGGTAATTTGAATCTGGTCATAAACGGCCAAGCAATAGAGCAAGTAGAGAGCGTCAAATATCTTGGGGTAACTATGGACCGAGGAAACCGGTTTTCGCTTCACGTCCTGGACGTCTGTTCGAGAGCGGAAATTATGGTGGACAATCTCAGTAAGTTGATGTGCTTCATCATAGCGCCTAGTGAGTCTAGGAGGAGGGCCATCATGGCAACAACATCTGCCATGATGTTATACGCGTCCCCTGCGTGGGACAAGGCAATCGACGTCCAGAGGAACCTGCAGCGGCTGCGCCGTGTCCACAGGCGTGCCCTCCTGAAGGTCGTGCATGCCTACCGTACGGTCGGTTATGAATGTGTATGCGTGCTGTCGGGGGTTCCCCCCATAGACCTCCTTATGGAAGAAAGGAGATTGAGGTACACTGGATTGTCCAGATTGGAATCCAGGCGCATGATCCAGATAAAATGGCAGCGAAGATGGGAGGCGCATGCCGGATCGGTGTGGACACGGCGGCTGATTCCAGATATCGGGGCGTGGTTGGGAAGGAAGTATGGGCGTCTGGGTTACCACCTGACCCAGGCGCTCACCGACCATGGTTGTTTCCAGAGGTATCTTCACACCATCGGAAGAAGGCAGGATCCAAACTGTGTGCAATGTGGTGTTCAGGACACTGCTGAGGCACACCCTATTTAACTGTGTACGATGGGCAGATGTTAGGGTGGAGTTTGAAATGGATCGGGACGTGTCTCCCGACAACGTCATCTCTTTAATGCTCGGTTCAAGAGAGGAGTGGAACAGATTTGAATCGTCGGTAACGAGGAGAATTCTGACTAGTAAGGAGGCAGAAGACAGAGCTCGTGGATTCTAGGGGCTCGTGATGGGGGGGGGGGCAGCCTCGGGAGGGGCGGCATGCTTAGGTGTGCCGTCTTCGATGAGCGGTCGGGAACTCTTCCCTCTGTCTCGTCCCCTGGATGAAAGAGGAACCAAAAAAGGATAAGTCATTGACAACCCTGCTTCCCCTGATTTTATTTTTTAATAAAGAGTTGTGTGTTTAATAACCTTTCAACACACCTGTTCCCAATTTTCTTGTGCTCCTCCCCCGGATCGTGTAAATGCTTAATTGCGGGTCCGATCCGCGGGGGGGGGGACAATCACCAAAAAAAAAAAAAAAGATGAAGTTAGGTGCCGGCCTCTGTGGCACGAGTGTAGTGTCTCGGCCTTTCATCCGGAGGTCCCGGGTTCGAATCCCGGTCAGGCATGGCATATTCACACACGCTACACATCCTCTGATGTAATACTTATCTGGAGGTTAAAAAAAAAAGAAAAAAAGATGGAATTAGGTAATGGAGTCAATATACAATTTGGGAGAATGTTAATAGAATTTGGTTAATTTAAATATGTAATCTTTGAAAGTTGAAATTGGGCTGGATAAGATATATAAAATCAGAAGTAAATTTTTATGAATGGTTATGTTCATCTAAAGCAGAGTAATCTGGTAGTTGTTTCAAGGACAACTTTCGAGGTAGATTATGAAATATAGCTGACCATTTCACAATATCTTTTTAATATTTTAACTTATTGATTACTCATTTTTACGCGGGTACTTTTCAATCATCCACATTGAAACTAATTTTTTTTCTCGCAATTTCATTGAAAATTAAATCTTTTGTTCCATCCTCTCGTATGTCACTACTCAGTGAATTCTTTTGTTCTGCTGTAGTAAATGTGGATTCGTTTGTATCATTCTGCTGAAATAAATGTTTAGAATTATAATACTGCTTAAATAAAGTTCGAAATTAATTTAGGCTTACGATCATTACATGTAACGATATTTGTACAATAATAACATATGCGCATCTAAACTATCAGATATATCTTCATCTTTTGAGTACCTTTTACTATTGTAATACTTTTTCACAGGTTTTGTATTATTAATGAATAAAATTATCGTACTAATCTTTCTTCCATATAATTGAGGTGATCTCTTTATTTAAATGAAAAAAAAAATTTCTTATAGCGTAATTGATGGCATTGTTTAAATTTATTGTAATTATACAGATTGGTGAGAGGAAATCTTATTTATTTTCTGTTTGCATGCCTAATAATTCTCTACGGTTTATATTTCATCTGAACAGATATTTTTCTAAGCGAGATGTTAAAATTATTTCTTTAAACTTTCGGAAATGATTTTCATTGAAGTTGGTTAGGTATTAATTTCAGTATTTCCCCTTAAAACTTTTTAATAGTCTTTATTAAGGAAACTTTATAAGGAAATCTAACAGCTGCAAAGTGGAATGGAATGATGGACGCATTTCTTATTAAATTTATTTCATATTTGCAAAAATTAATTTATTCAGGTTTCATATTTTACTGAATATCAAAAGAGTATTCGTTATGAACGTAATTAATTTTATGCTAAATGCCTAAAATAAAAGAAAGTATATTTTCCTATTGCAGATATCTTGGTTACATTTTCATTATTTGCCACTTGCCAAATAATTTGCCAGCTGGGAAGGGTGAGAAAACTCTATTTAAATGCATTTTTTTTTAGATGTAGATTTAGATTCCTAATTTCTTTACTTTCTTTTAATAGTGTTAAACAAAGTGGGCTCAATTAACACTAGTAAATAAATGCCATTAAATGGTTCGCTTAAACCATTAGTTTAAACGATAAAAAACTATTCATTTAAATTGTGGTTTCCTTATATATACACACACAGTGTGTCCCATAAGTTTTAAGACTGAGACTATAAAATCGATACTAATAGCACTATCTTCATAAAACTTTGGGAACTAGTTACTACAATCTTCCTCTCCCCATAGGAAGTTTCAAGTTCATCGGATCACATGCAGCTGTTTAGTAGCAGTTCGCATGGTATTATCAATGTGGTCGCGATCATAATTACACGATGGATAAAACTAACGAACAACGTGTTGTGATTAAAGTTTACTTAATCCGGTGAAAGTGCGACGGAAACATTCAAAATGTTACAATTGGCTTATGTTGGATCTGTTATGGTGTTTCGCATACGATTCTAAAACCAAACGCCAAAGTGCTGAGTGGGTCGGTGAAAATTCGCCGTGACCAAAAAAATTGCATTTTCAAAAATTAAAATAATGTTGGTCATTTTTTTTTTTTTTTAACTCCAAAGGCATCGTCCAGAAATAATTTGTTCCTCAAGGTACTACTGATAATGCTTCATTCTAGCAACAAGTGGTGGATCGCCTTTGCAAAAGAATTGCGCGTGTTTGACCCGAATTGTGGAGAGATCATTTTTTTTTGCACGAACGAGCGCATACCGCGGCGATTAAAATTCAATTTATGGCCAAAAATATTATTCATGAGCTCAGCCGCCCACCGTACTCGCCTGATTTGAGTCCCCCTGACTATTTCCTGTTCCACAAATTAAAGCTGGACTTGGAAGGGGACCATTTTGCGTCGAAAGACAAGATACAAGAAGCCATGAAAATGAAGTTATGTAACAACAGTACTTGAAAAGAGGAGTTTTTGAAAGGCATAATAAGTCCTATGTGTGTAAAAGCCACAGTCTTAAAACTTATGGGACCACTATGTCCCATATAAGGGACCTATATACGTATATATATATACACGTAGGCGTATATATAGGCATATATGTAGACCTTTATATGGAGGCACAATATATATATATATACTTAAGTATAAAATTTTATTGCTTGAATACCTCCAAGATAACAAGATCATTTTCATTATTTCATGACAATTAGATATGCTGTATTGGTGTATCTGAAATTAGGCAAGTGAAAATTTGATTAAGATTGGTCGAGGCGTTATCGAGTTTCGCTTAATTTAACGTCAAAAAATTGGAGAGGAGCAATTGAAGCGTAATTCGTTATGATACTGTAAGTTAGAAAGTGAAAACAAAATAACGAAAAATCGGTTTTCTTCCGCAGAACTGCACAATAATTTTTTACACTTAAATTTAATTAATTAGACTTAAATTACCTTAGTTAGTGTCACATTTTCCTTCTCTTTAATTTTTGGATCTAAATTTGTCTGAAAATCATATTTTCAAATTGTATGATAAAATATTTTACCCTTTCATTCATAGAAAGAATGGAATTTTTTTTACTATTTATAAGAATTTCTAAATGTGTGTGTATTTATTGTCTGTTTATGTGTGTGTGTGTGCGCGCGCGCGAGGGTATTTTGTTTCTATTTAAAAACGCCAATTTCATAAAATACCAAATCTACCAGTGCGTTTGGAACATTTTAAAGTAAATAAAGATTAATATTTTCCTGTTTTTTTCGTTTGGCCCTTCCTACTCTATTTTAATATTTTAAAAAATATTTCTTAATCGCTATCTGATTAAAACTTACATCCATATCTTGTATGTATTTTGTAATTATAATGAATAAACTAGTAATGTACATAGGTAAATCGAGTCTAACACTAAAGTCTAGTAAGTTAGAATCTTGATATACCTCAACTTAATATCCGATTTATGGTAGTGAGAATGTGGAACAGTATAATACATGCCAGAAGATGAACTAGGAACAAGAACGTGTTTATATTGTAAGAATCTTGGTTCTGTTTACTTTTATTTTTCGAGACATAGCTGTGAAGATGAAATCGTGTTTACATTCCGACCAGGAGTGTTGTGTGATGAAACATACCAATAAACTATCCCCTTAGTTTTTTAAGAAATACTAATATGAAAAATCCATTTGTACGTTACCATACTTACGGAACGAATCTAGTTTAGTTTTTGTATTTCAAATTAATAACAGAATCTGTTTTTAATTCTGATTTTTCCTTCATTAACTTATTTTTTTTTTTTTTATTCATTATTGTTGTTTCTTTATGGCAAGCCAATGTCCTCAATGTTTTTATAATGTTTATATTATTTCTTAAAACTTTTCTGAATTTAAATAACTACAGTTGTGGAACGAACGTATATTGAAAGATGATAGAATTATTTCATAATACTCGTATTTAATTTGAAAATATGTATATCACTTCTGTAATAAATGCAAGCAGTTAATATAAAGAAATGTTTATATTTTGCCAGTAAATGATTGTATTTCTCTTTTTATCAAAACTCCGGTTTACGCGGTATGAAATGCTCAATACTTAGTTATACCCGATTAACGCCAAAAAAGTAATATCTTCTGATTGCCATACAATTTTTTTTTTTGAAGAGATTTTAATTAACAGTTTTCTAATTACCAGAAAACTTTTTAAAATTATACGTATTTAAGTCAGAAATGACAAAAAACCGGTGTAGTAAAGAAAAAGAAAATTATAACTTTGAAACCAAAATTATTATTAAACACTTCAATCAGTAAGGCAATGAACAGTAGTAATTTCAAGATGCCTTGTATTACTAACGGCAGTCCACCATAGCATAATTACGTAGTCGTTTTTCTTTTCTGCCTGCTGAGTCGCACTAGTATAAAACTTTCTTATTTTTCAAATAGAGTTTTGCTCTAATCGTAATAAATGTCTTTTTATTACTGTTTACTGAATTTAGTTTAGATTATTAAAAGGAATATACGAGGATTTTATTTAAAAAAAGTTATGACTAAAATAGGCATTACTTTAAAAGTTCTATACAAAACTTGTATACTGTTGGTCGAAACCAACTTGTATACTTGTTGGAGTTGGTAAATAAAATAATGTATATTAATCTATATGAAAGCATGAAAGTAGATAGTCTTATTACATGCCAGATTCGTTACATGAAATCGATGGAAGAGTCTGGAACAATTTTTTCGTTAAAAAATCTGTTCTTAATAATCATACAAGGTAAAGATTATCATTTAGTTCGTTAATTGTGGTTTGCTGTTAAACATAATAATACATTGTGTATTATTACACCTTAGCATAACGTTTTAAATAATATAAAAATCTGCCCAGATTTATTAAGCCTGATCTGAAGGGAAGGACCGCTCGAGGTTTATTCTGAAATCCTGTTTCGTTAATTGCAAAAAGCGTACGAATAATACCAGTTATATTTTCTAATTTTCTTGCTTTAATCTCTTACGTTAAAATTTTAATTCTTTGTAATAAAGCTGGTTACCCCTTTTTTATGTCGTTTTGGTTGCTATGTTTACTAAAATTTTCAGTTTTTCACTACAAGCATGATTTTTTATATTTAATTTAACCATCTGTGAATTTATTTAACTTGTTAAATTTTTATACTCGAATTATTACTTTAGGACTATTTTTGGCATTCTTTTAGTTTATGTCGGTAAAATGTAATAATTTTTTTTTATTCAAACCAAATATAAAAGAAAAACTTTTTTAAAAACACAGGTTCCGATTCCCTAGTTATTTTTCTTCTTCCTATCATTCATATTGTGGATTGTTGTTAACTGAACAATTTTAATTAGTTGAGGTACAGTAAGAAGTACATATAAGGTAGATAATTTTTAAGTTGTATTATTTAGTACTAATTAAGTAAGTTTGTGAGTTTTACTTTTGTTTGGTACGGTCTGAGTTCAATTACATTGAAAGTATTTACTGGAAGAAAATTTATTTTTAATAAAATAGTTTGCAAATTCTGTAAACAATGTATAAAATTATTTTTTTATTTATTTTTTAGAAAATAAATCATTTTCATATTTTTTTAAAAATAGTGGAAAAGTTATGCTAGGAAAATCTCTAAAAAAATGTTGGTCGTATGATGTAAGGAAGTTGTGTAAATTATTGCTAGTGAAAAGGCGATTCAAATGTTTGAATATACTTAGGTTCTTCGACGAAATTCTGTTTTGATAGGCAAAAATATTCCGTTAGGTCGTGCCCTGAAAACTTTTCCCATCCCCAGAACCTTTGTTGTTTTACGCACTTTTAATAGATTTTTACTAAATCAGTCTTGGTTTCCATTGATTTTTTTTGTTGTGAATTATTATTTAATGTTAACTCCTTTTCTGAATAGATAATTTTATTCACAACGTTGATAATTTTATTTTGATAATTAGAGTCGGGAAATTTTTTATACGTAAATCAGCTAATTTGTTTTGAGTGAATCGGATCGAGTAGTGTGCTTATATTTAAAGAATTTTCGAAAAATGATACAAAATAATATTTGAGTGTTAAACAAAGTAAAAATACGTAAGATTTTACAAAAAATCAGTGACCGAATTACTTGAACTCACGTAGAACATGTATATTTTTTGATTTATAAAAGTTAAATAATTAAGTCAAAACCGTGTTATCGTAATGTAACATTAAGTTTTTTTTTTTGACTGTTCAAAGTTTGATTAAGCTATATTTCAGTCCAAATTTATTGATAATCACTTTAAAGTCCCCTAAAATATTCCGAAAACATTAGGATCTCGCTGCCTGAGGATTTTTTTTTAATAATCATTGAGGTATATAAAAACATTTTTTTACTTTGTTATTACGAATGCTGCAGAAAAACATTATAATTTCTTATAAATGCTTTTATAAGCAAAGGTTTTTTTTTATAAAGAAATTATTCTAATCTATGTTGTACTGTTTAAATACGATATGGTACGCAAAACAGCCTTAGATCAAAAGATGTGAAATTCAGCATATCAATTTTTTTGTCCTCAGATGCATATATCATACAATGTTGAATAAAAATATAATGACTTTTGTTGGTGTATTTGCTTATTTCATGAAAGAGATGTAATAGATGAAGAGTGTCTATATGTGGTGAACTGTCAATCATCTTAAGGGTGACTAGGCAAGATTTTAGGGAAGATTGATTATTAGTACATTGAAATAATTTCGTTTTTTTTTTACCCCATGTAGGCACGATCTGAGGCAGGTTTCCATAGTTCATTAACTGGTGATTGATAATTTTGGCATCTCTTCGAGCTTATTGTTTATAACTTTATCGTGATGTTTTATTTATCTTCTTGTGTTGTCGGATAATGTAGTAATTTAGACGCCCATCCTTCTCTGTACCGAAAGATATGCTGCCGATGAAGATAAAACAAAACTAATCTCCCTGGTGTATAGTTATGATTTTAATAATTTTTACTGGTGTATTGAGTTTTGTTGATCTATTTAGTATTATTCTTTCATAGAAATGATTGTATGCAACTGCTTCGTATGGAATTTTGAATTATGGGAGATTTTTGATAAAACAATTTTCAAATCTTGTATTTTATTAAATATTTTTATGAAGTAATTATTACAAATTTCATTAATTAATATTTTTTATTTAATTGATATTTTATTTACCACATTATTGTCTTTGTAATAATACGAATTCTGGTATTAATCTAATTTCATTAGAATAAATTCAACTTTTTCATTATTATTATAGAATAAGAAGGGAAACATAAGCACAGAATTTCCTTCATAATTTCGCTCCAAATGGTAATCTCTAACGGTAACCCTGCTATACTGAAAATGTCCCTTCAGTAGCTAGTACGAGTATTATATTGATTGAATTCATTGGTTGTCCACGTAGTACTTTAGAATAATTCTCTGCTTATTTAAAAGTTAAAAAACTTAATATTATATACTTATATTTTTATTTCGTTTTCGTCGTAAGGATTTAAAGTTTCATCAATTTGTTTTGTAATCATCAATCAGTGATCTTTGTTTGTTTTTAGGGTTTAATGTTATAATCAGTTTTTAATATTTGTAATTTTATTGTCATCCGTTCAATATTCCGCAATAGTTTTGCAATTTAATATTTGTATTAATATTTCAAAAGTGACGTAATTATTAAAAAAAGAAAAAACGTTTTTTTTTTTCAAATAAAGTAGTACGAAACATTGTCATTCGGTTGCACATCGCGTGCTTTACTGCAGTTGCCTGAAGATAAATCGTTCTCCTGGGATCGTGACAGATAGTTCGATCCTGTAACGCGGCCATCACGCTTTCCGACCTCCCCTTTGAAATTACAAAATTTGATCGGTTTGCTGCAACTGCTTAGCCTCCTCATTTTTTACGGAACAGATGTTAGTAGTTTGATGATAAAAGTAATTATCAGTTTGTTTTATTCATCCGTTAAAATCAATTTGAAAATAAAATTTTTAACTGATTCATGCTCTTTTGAAATTTTAATATATGTTACGTATAAAATTGAATTTTTTGTTTATCGGTATTTAACAAATTGTCTAATTTGTGGATTTGAAATATCATTTATGAAAAAGTATTTGTTTTTGGAGATAGTTGTCTATTTAGCATTTAGTTTCCACCTTCCCTCCCCCTTTATCAGTTCTCAAAATAAAATACCGGTGGTCTGTAGTAAAAATAAAACATCATTTATTCTTTTAAAGCATCTATATTTTGTTAAGAGTAAAGTGTAAAGTTATAATCAAATAAAGCTAAGTGCATTTTAAATTTAGAACTGTGTTAATTAGGAAGATTTTTATTTACTTTAAAGATATGAGAAACGCCTTTCTATCTTAATTTGTAAATCGCAAAAGAAAGTTTAGCACCTTTGATCAGTTGTTATAAATTGGAGACAAATTTTTCAAGTGTGAAAGACAAATTTGTTGGTCGCAGATGTTTTTCTGACATCCCCGCCGTTTATTATATAATATGTATTACACCGCATAATTTTTTCAAAATATTCCATTTTCTTTGTTTCCTGATGTTCTTATTGACCATCTGCAAATGCTCTTATGAGTTAAATTTTTCCGTTTTGATTTTCTGCTATTTTTCTTTGTTATATTAAGTGTATAAATACTTTAAGGTTAAACACGGAGAATACCCGCTCCCGATTACCTTATACATTTTAATTACTTTCACTGCAATATGTAAATTGGCAAATTGTGATATGAACACTTTTGACCATTATTCGTCTTGCTCGTATAATCTCATATATCAGGGTCCTATCACAGTGCCCTAACGATGTGCGTATCAAATGAGTCAAATTTCGTGTAGGTAATTTTGAAAAAAATAATTTTTTTGTTTTTGTAATATGCTAGAATTTTTGCTAAACTATTTTAAAAATTAAGAAAAATCACAAAACAGCAACCGGTTTTGAATCAATCCTCTAACAGTTAAGAAGTCTTCGGTTTTTGATTTATCATTTCTAGATCAAAATCTGTTTTTACTAGTTTTTCATTTTGATCTTTTTCAACTTATCTTCAGCCTGATCCGTTCAGTAGAACGTCAGGATGGACTGGAAATAGGTTCTGAAAACAATTTTTGTAATATATTGCGTGCTCAAAACCAGTTTACGGTCGGTACAGACGTTTTACTGAACGGATAGGACGGATTTTATTTTTCATTCGCTCAGAATAGCTCGCAGATAAGTCACGGAGAATCGTAAGACACTACAAAGTGACATTCTTGTGAGTAATAACCTCAGAAATTTCTTAACTAAGTAAGAGATGAGAATTTTTTGAGGAATTCTCAGAGGAGATTCAAATTTGGAGTCTGATGATCATTGAAGACATGTCTGTAAGTTATTCTGAGCATAATAAAAAAAAAGATTGATCCGTCTAGTAGAAAACTAGAGTGACAGGAAACAAGACTTAAATCTCTTTAATTTATAAGATTTAAATATGAATTTTAGACCATTTCGGTTAAGTAAGTAATCCATAATGGTGGTTTTGCGCAGCATCCTTTATAACAAATTTTAACAGTTTTCTTCGTATGTATGGGAATATTTTATATATTAGTTATTTAATCTGGTAGCTTCGAAATACTATTCTTATTTTGAATTATGAATCTTTAAAACAGTAAAATTATTGGTGTATAATAATTCCTGATTAGATGAACAAGATAAATTATAACTGTGAATTCTGATCAAATATACTTGACACGATTGTATTGTAATTATACAATATGAAATTTAAGCCGTTAACGTAATTTTTTTCGAGAGACCAAGTTGTAATTGAATTTTTTGTTTTTTTTAGAATACCTTATTTAAAAAAAAAAAAACAAAACAATTCTTTGTATGAGTTGTATTACAAAATTAATCTGTTTTCTAATTTTCTGAAAATTAGAAAATTTTCCATTTCTTAATCTTGTAATTCGTTTTATAATTTTTACAAGATTCACTTAGATAACAGATTATTTTTATTTACCGTCGAGTGAAATACTAGCTGAGTGAACTAGCTGTGAAAACAGTCTAGGTCAATTAATGTTTAATCATTATTGGCCTATATATCAATGTCCATGCAATGGGCATTGCCTGTTATAATCCTTATAAAAAAGGAAGATTATTGTATTAACTTTTAAATCTTTGATGTAAATAAAAGATTCAGATTATGGTTTTTAAGAGTTTACTGCTTTCCTTATTATTTATTTCTTGTATCCTTACACAAGTCCTTTACTGTATAAATAAATAATCAAAACTATTTAAGATATTTGTTCTCTTAACAAACTGATAACTAAAACAAAAATATAATAGTTTTTAAGAAGTTTTAAATTATTACTTTCCTCATTAGCAATATGAATAAAACAGAAAACCCCATGTTGTTAGCAAAATTATATATTTATTTCATTTAGCTGTAAAATTTTAATTAAAATTGAAAAATTGAATGATTTAATTGATTAACTATTAATAAATAATTTATCGTTAATTTATGATTCCTTGAAATAAAGCTACATGTGTACTTTATCTTATCTCTTTATTATTATCTATTCATTAACAGACACAATAAATTGCTTTTTTGGTTATCATTTTTTAATTAATTTTCATTTCTGTTTTTAAAAAAGATCGTTCCATGTAAAATTATCTTATGTTTCATACACCCTCTGTATTATGTTAGTGTTTGGAGAAAGAATATCAAAAAAGTCCGCGTTAGCATCGGAAGAATAATTAATTCTCTGTATACAGTTATTTTCATTAATTAAAAATAATAATTCATTCATATTACCTGTTGAAATTTAAGAAAAAAATTACAAGGATCATTTTCATACAGTGTTAATTCGGTTTTCTTTTTAAATGAGATTAGAATTCGGTTAATGTCCTACCGTAATTATCAACTTTATATATCGGTAATTTTTATTTATTATTTTGCATCACAGTTGGTAACAGGTTTAAGTTGAGACTTTCACAAGGTGAGGCATGTCTCTTTCTTAGAGAGATTTATTTCAGTTTTAAATGCAAGTATAAATGTTCAGTTTGCCCTTCAGATATAACCTTAATTGTTCCAGTAGTTACTTAACAGTTATTTTCGTGAATGAATATCAATACCTTTTCAGAATATCCTTCATCGTTTGGTTAAGTTGGAGCTATTAAATTTCTAATAAAAATTAAATTTATTAAAATCTATTAAATTTTCTGACAGAAAGAAATTTCTTTGTGTTTATTAATTTTGACTGTTATTTTTATTTTTACCTTGTTATCTCTTATATTTCAGAAAATTTATACTAAATTTCAGATTGTTGGGAAAGATATACTTATTTATTTCAAACGAGGCCTCTTCATTCTGCTGAAAATATCTTCTTTATTTTAAATATTATGCAAAACTGGTTGTTAATCTTGATATTTCCACTTTCGTTTATTCTCCTTCTGATAATTAGAGCTCTGATTGTTTTCTTTGAGTAGTGAAATGTTTATGTATATAAATATATAAAAACAAGAATAAATTTCTTATTTATATCTTTATTTTCTTTAAAAACGTGTTTTCAGGTTATGTCACAATAACGTTAATGCAGTAATATTGTGACATAGCATCAACATTGTGATATTAATGCGATATCACAATTCAAATGAGGTTTGGAAGTGTAATTCTATTCGTCAGTATCTTTCTTTCAAAGTGAATGTTCGAAATATCGAAATTCCTCTGCGTGAATGTAAACTGCATATGCTAGTACTTTTTTTCAAATGCCCTACATAAGAAGATGGAATTCAAAATGATGAACTTTGTTGGAAATTTAATACGATTAGGGTTACGTAGTAACGTGAATTTTCTTCTTTCTACGTATATTACGTATTATGTTGTCTTCTCTTTTCTCAGTCCGTTTTAAAATAGACAATCAGTAGATCAGTCAATGCATATAGCATTATGTTAGTAGTGTTAACTTGATTCTTATGATTCGATGCCTGTTTGACAAAAGGAACATCAGGTCGGTTTGATTGTAAACGATCGCCTGCAATCGCTTTTTAACTGTTAAAAAGGCATTGTATCTTCTTCAATTAATAATTTTCTTCCTAATCCTCCGAATATTTTGTTGTTTTATTCTCCATTTCCGCTTTTACATGACATTTTATTTTTAAAATAGAGCTCTATAAATCCTAAGAAAACAAATAGAGCCCTTTTGATTAATCTTCAACATCGATTGACTTTTCGAATGAATGAAACACACAATACTTAAAATGTATAAGCGATAACTGCTTAGTAACTCTTTATTTCCTCGCACAATTATACAATTTTTAGACCAATTGCTTACGGTTGCCACCTATTTTACATTCAACAACTAAAGCGATCAAAAATGTTTATTATTACTTAATTTAATAGGTAAATTAAAAAAACTAATGTATCTGTACATTACTGTGTATACTAATTAAAAAGAATCATTAATACGTATATAGGTACATCTGTTATTTGAAGATGGAAATTTTATTAAACATTTCTATTCAGTACGAGAGAAATACAGCAACTATTGTGTGAAATTTTTTCAACGATTTCAATGTTGTTTTTCCTGTAATATTTCTGATAGTATTTATCCTTTTATAACCGAATCTAAAAGATTTGTAAAAAATATTTCATAAAGTTCAGTTTGACTTTTACGTCTCCAGCTAGTATTACGTAATCGCTCATTTACAATTTTAACAAAAGCAATCTTAATATATAAGATACTACATAAAATTTTACAGTTGACGGTTAAATTTTCTAAATTTATGATTCAAAATAAACGGAATCACATTCACGAGCGCGCACTCAGACCTATATACATGTAATCTTTTATTATTCTTTATTTTTATGTAAACTTTCAGTAGGTAAAGAGATATAGTATTTGTAGAGGATAAATATTTGACTGATAGACATATGTTTCTTTTAACAGCTGTGTTACGAGCCCCAAAAAAAAAAAATATTCCGAGATGTAAAAATATTCCTATCCGTGGAAAATTAAATCGTGTAAGAAAGTGAAATTTTAAAAAAACCTACGTATTTGATTTTTGTTAATTTTTCAGAGATGAATTTCGTGTCATTATCCAGCTAGTTTTAATTTTTATTTGTATTATTTCCTTAAAAGTTACAAGTAGACTACACATTGGGTTATTTGTTTATTTTTTTTAAAGATTCATGAATAACCAATCCTGTTTAAGGAGTTTAAAAGAATGATAAAGATTTAATTAGTATTTATTTAATTTTTTATTGATAACTTTTTTAATAGTAAATAGTAATTTCCATCATTTTTTAAAATCTGTACTATTGTAGCAAGTTTCATATGCAGTTTTTCTTCCTTATAGTTTTTCGAATTTTCTCTTAATGATTTCAAACTAGATTTGTGTAGAATATTAACCCAAAACGAATAACGTAAAATAACAATCGTCAGTGAAGCAATAAATTGGGATTTTTCTGATTTTTTTATTATGTACTCTTCTTTTTGTCCCATTGATTTATTGATCTACTTAAGAAATTATTTCCATAAAAAATGTTTATTTCATCTAATTATTTTTATTTATTACATGTGCCGCTGGAATTCCTGGGAAGGTTAACATGAAGTATAGCATGTGCCTAAAAATTCTCTCAGACCACATCGTACCTTACCTAGAAAAATTGGAGTAAAAAGATAAAAAAAAAAACCAAAACCCAAAGAATCTATTCTTGTAGCATTACCTACTTTCCTCGTGCGAAGTTTTGCCGATAGTTCTGACTAATGCTTACTGAAGTAAATTTTAGATTAAAATGATTTATTTTTTAAATATAGAGTTTATTTTCCATTTTATAAATGATATGTGCTCTGTTTTCGATTCGGTGCTTATAATTATTACATTCTAGAAATTACAGAGATTAAGTTTGTTAGTGTATGTGGTATTTTTTATGACAGTGTATGTTATTTTTTATATTTGTATGTATTTTGTTAGGACTAATGAATCTAGAACCTAAAAAACATTTTTATTTAAACACGATTGCATTATGTTTTGCCATACTAGCATTTAATAATTTTGATTTTTTTACTCGTACTTAAAATTGATTCTTTTTTCATACTGAAATCATTATTTTTATTCTTCTAAATTCAGCGTTTTATGAAACACTTATTTCAAAGAATATTTTTCACGGTCTTGAAGTGGACTTTAAAAATGGTTTTCACTGAATTATTTCACTTGTTCAGTAGAGCTCCATGAACGGTATGTCGTTTGTTTTACATATTAAACGCACATTGAATGAGTTAATTAGTAAGGGAGATAATATTGGAGTAGGGAGACAACGGAGGGTTGTATAAGGGTGCACAACAAAAACACCATCCCCGAGGGGACAGCAGCATCCCTTTATCCCTCTACTTCTCTGTTCGCTACATCAGCCGTCTTTATTTTTCATATCGTATTGAGCCCATTTTCCTCAGTTTTCTTTATTCCTGTTATTTTTTTTTTTTTTTTCAGCAGATATTGATGTTTTGTAGCTACTGTAACGGTATCATTTCATAAAGTAGATTCCTCTTAAGAATTTACCTTTTAGAGTTTGTATTGCGTGTTCTGTCAATGATATCGCTATTAGAGTGCGCTCGATTTGAGATGTCAAGTCAGGTTTTCTTTGTCTTTGAATAAAGTATTCCAGTGAAAGATTTTTAGAAAAATGGGAAATTACGACAGATAGGGACGGATGTTACGAACATTTAGAAAAGGATAAAGTTTAAGAACTTATGCTTTCGTTTTGTTTTTGCGCAATAAAACGTTTTACAATACAAAAACTATAATGTTTTAATACATTATTAACTTACTATAGTCAGGAAAAATTACAGAAGACACCTGAACTTGACTGCAATAAATTATTTTACATAAAAAAATTCGATATATGCCAAACCGAAGCTTGTTTCTTACTAGACTAGTTTATGAACAACTTTTTTAACATCAATTATCGCTGGAAACAAAATATTTGTGTTCTTTTCATGTGTTACTTCCGGCCTTTAGAACTTTGACAAAAATTTTTGTTGTGTGTGGGGCATTACATATGTTAAAATATCCGTGTGGACAAACAGCTCTATCCAAATGTATACACACAAAATGATCTCCTTATGATTGAACACTTCGTTTGACTATTTCACCAGAAAATATAACTAATCATCTTGAATTTCTTCCCAACAATCGCGAACGGGGATTTCATTGAGTATTCAAATACTCAACTATTCTAAACTAAACGTTTTTGAATAAAAATTAGGTATAAAAAGCTGGTTTCGCGCAAACCAGGCTATATCACCGGCTTTATTCGGAGTTCGCATAAACGACCAGGCATTCAGCTAAAATCTAATTAATTATAACAAAGAACATGAATGCAGTACACACATCGGTCATTACAGAATGTGCCGTTATACGTTTGTAAACGATGTTCAATGAGTTGGTCACGACGTATATGGATACATCCTTAATTGACATATTCTAGGTATTTAAGTTGCAAATATCTTGATTATAAACAGACAGAGTGTAAAGATTAGTTCGCCGACTACGATCGCATATTCTACTAATCCATCAGTGTATTACTGGGATTCATCTTAAATCAGAAAATTCGTATTTAAATTTCACGGGGAAGATTAATTCCTGATACTAAGTAAACTTGAAGTAGAAATTTACTTCTGGAGTTTTACATGAAGGAAACACATAGTCTCATAATTGGAAAAATGTATGGTACGGTAAGACCGAGCGGAAAAAATTGACTGTGGATACCCATTTCCTTGATATGATCGTTTTCAATTTTTAAGTGGTATAGTTAGTTCATTTTAATACATTTTTCATTGTCGTAAGCAGATATGACTAAATTATACGTATTTTTAAAGGATTTTATTTGGGAAAGTTTTAATTTTTGTTGATTTATTACAAAGTATCGGTTGGAAAGTTTGCAAAGAGATTCATGTAGACAGGTTTGAAAAAGTTAGTGTCAATTCAAATTAGTATCTTCAAGTTTGCATGTAGCCTGCTAAAACTTACTATAGAAACTGAGAGAGATAACTCCCGACAAACTTCGTAAAATTTGCATCTCTTTAAACTTAAGGAAATGTACTTTTATTTATTTATTTATTTTACTTTTGTTAATCGTGTGAAATACCTGTATTTAAAAGTAAAACATCTTATTAAAATAGTAATATTAATGATATTATCTTACAGTTTCCAGTTCAAAAGTAAACCAAAAATATGCATACAATTGTCTGTAATACTACCTGTACTGTATGAATTTCTGTTTTGTAAACGTAGTTTTTCCTTTCTCTTGAAATTTAATTTTTCTTTTAATTTTCAGTCTTACATATATTTTATTAATACATGTAAAGCTTTTTTTATTTCTTCGTAAATATTGTTTTAATTTTTTTCTGTTTTAATATTATTTATTTTTGTACTTCCTTAATAACGTATATAATTAATATTTGCATTTTGTAAACGGTTCTTAAGCGTTTAATTATATTCAAATTTCAATTAACTTTAATGTTAGCCTGAACTGCATACTGGATTCTTTCTCTTAAAATAACTACACTAATCCATGTGAAATAAGAAACTATCAGATATCTATTGCCAAACTCTAACTGTAATTTCAATTATTCCTTGTAGAGGAAGGGGGTGGGGTGTTGAAAAATAAAATAAATTAAAAGTGGTGATGAAAAAAAATATAAACATGAAAAAACACGTTTTGTTCCACTTTGAAAAAAAAACAATGTAAAATAATGAGAGGAATTTCAATCGTATATTTAACGGAAGAGGTTTTATTTTGAAAATAACATAAAATAATGGCACCCTGATTTAACGGCTAGCATTTGACCTTCTACTCGAAAATTTGAATTACACGTCCGCCCGTTGAACTTATGGAGAAAAAGCTAAATAAAATATATCTGCTGTTCTTTTTTTGATTACTATTGTGAGAGGCGCAAGTGCTCGATTTCATAAGACTCGACAAGTGCTGCTCTGTAAAAGGCGAATATTTAACGCTGTGTCTACCTCAAAGTTGGTGAACGGGTGGCAACGACTCCTGGTCGTAAGTCCCTGTAACAAGCAAGGTCGCTTTTTCTAGACCTAGTCCTGCTTGCGTTCTTTTCAGAACGAGGGCCGTAATCTGTGGTGCACACCGATCCAGTAGCGGCTAAAGACACATAGTGTGACAGGGGAATACAGGAGGTCCCCAGCTGCCTGTAGCTCGCTGCGGGCAGCAGTCGCATCCGTGGGTTTTACCCAGCGGTTCTTGTAGGTAGGAAGGCAGCGAGCATTAGTGTCGTTGTAGGACAGGGAAAGTCCGACCACATTAGATCAGTGGTAGGAATTGATAGTGTTAGTATGGCGACCGTTAACGGTCCGCCCGTGGTGAGGAGGACGGGTCGGCGGAGGGGCCCGGCTTTTACGGACCCCCCGATATCCGAGGATGAGGTCGTGGTTCTCGATGGGGTAGGGACATCTACCCAGGCATCGATAGAGGAAGGGTTGAACCCCTTGGTTGAGGAGTTTTGTCGGGCTGAGGGCAAGCCCGGTAGCTCCGCTGCCCTGGCCGTCCAAGTCAAAGGGGACTTGGACGGCCTCCTGGACTACATTTCGAATCCTCGCAATTGTAGTAACAACACGAGGTGTAGATTAACGCCAAAATTGCGGCTTATCCAAGAGGCCTTTGAGGCTGTGGTAAAGGGCTATGAGGTTTTGGCCTGTAAGCCAACAGAGGTTAGAGTAGTTGAGCGCCCTGTAGTGCAGCCCCCGACCAAGGTAGTTGAGCTCTCTTTATGTTGGTAGTAAGACCTTTTATCAACTCATCTAATTTTCAACATACTTATGTGACAAATACTGTACATTAACAAAGGATTGTGTTCTATTCTCTTCGGCTCATCCTACTATTTACGTTTTTCTACGTAAATTGGTATACTTTGCCCACCTATTTTCCAGGATATGTTTCTAATTCTTAGATTTACATTTGATGGTGGAAACTTCTCTTTGAAAAAAACTTTCTTTGATTTTTTCTTTTTAGTTATGATCGCTAAATTACTTCGTTCATCCTGTTTAACTTTATACCATAAATAAAAAATTCTGCAACTGTTTGTGCATTTTGTTCCCCTATATTAGTTTTTTTTTCATTCCCTTTCTATGTATCACATTTTATTTTACACTTAATTATTTTCAAACTGATTATTCCTTTTAGCTATAAATCCTTGACGTTCAGAATTGTCTCAACTTTTTTTTATGTAAATGAATAATGAATCTTAACATTTTATTTTTTTGTATGGATTGATAATCCACTTCAATTTATTCGTTTTTTAATTTAAAATTTGCTTCTAATTAAACGTCGAATAATTTATTGCATTCTTGTCTCGTTCCTTTTTGAATCGGAGCTTGCATTTCTTCATCTATTTTGATTCACTGTTACTTAGCTTTTACACTGACATTTTATCATTAACTGCAATTTTCCTTATAATTTAAAAAAATTTTGTTCCATTCTACATAACCCAAATACCTTCTCCAGCTCAACCAATGTTATATGAGTATCTTTTTTTATAATTTGTTCATATTTATATAAATCAATAAAGAAATTTTCACTAAACTGATTCTTTCATTTTGAAAACAAAGTTCGTGTATTTTTGGCATTTCATTTATATTTTCTTAATATACCTGAGATTTTAATACAAGTGCGGTGGGTTAATGATACAACAGTTCTGTGTAACATTTGATATATTTATGATGAAAAATGTTTTAAATGACTTTTGTTGAAATATATATAATTGGCCGATAACGTTCATGATAATAATTGTGTATTGTTATCCAGAATACATATTAGCATTCTTACTGTTACGAAAATAATGGCAGTTACTAAAAAAAAAAAATTGTATTAAACATAATTTTAAGTATAAACTTAGATGGAGGTGGTTTCATGAAAAAGTTACTACAAATAATTTTAATTTACTCAATAATTTTAATTATAAACTTTCAGTGTATGTATTACTTCAGAGGATGATATGTATGAATGTGAATGAAGTGTAGTCTTGTACAATCTCAAGTTGACCACTCTCGCGAAGTGTGGTTTATTGAAACCCAACCACCAAAGAACACCGCTTTCCACGATCTAGTATTCAAATCCGTATAAAAATAACCACCTTTACTAGGATTTGAACCTTAGAACTCTCGACTTCGAAATCAGCTGATCTGCAATGTAGCGTTAACAATTAGACCAGCCCGGTGGGCTATTTTATGTCATCTAAACTAAACAAAACCAAATTAATTCAAACCAAAGTATGTAAATAAAAAGTCCCTTTCGAAACACGTATGCCAACACAAGCACTTCAATTTTATCAAATGAAAAAGTAACACAATAAAAATATTTTCAATTCAGATTGTCACAGAATCTGTAAAACATCGGAAGAATTGTACCCGTCTGTCTGTATTGTACATATTATTTACTTTTAAGAACGAAAAGGACCACTTTAGTCAGAATAATACAAGTCTCTTTTGGCCGATTTTTTGCCTTTAAGTTCTTAGCTTTAACTTTCTCCCAATATTTAGTCATTCTTAATGATCTTGCTTTACGATCCTCTTCTGAATAAATCCTTTTTGTATAATTAAAAGTTCTTACTTTAAAGTTAGTATTCGGATATTTAATAACAAATTTTAATTTATCGGATTTATCAAGTAAATCTTCTTAAGTCAAATTTAATTCTTTCATGTCTTCTTTAATTTCATTGATCCATGTCGGTGAACTTTTTAAAGACCAAAATTTCTTAGTAATCCTATATTGTACATATAAATATATATATATTTATAAAACAAATTTATAATATTATAAAACAAATTTGCATAATATTCTGAGACCATGGATTTCATTTTACTTTTTAACTGACAAGCCTTCAGAATATCTTTTGACGTAAAACATTTTTTCTTTCTTCTAAAAGTACGTATACCTTTTACGGAGTATGAATTTCTGCACGGTAGGGGATAACAATCAATTTTTCCTTGAATTGTTCAATGTCTTCGTTATTTTACACCATTATTCTGGTAATAATGACTTAATATTTATTGTAAAATGCCTTTATTATGAAATTCCTCAAGCTTGCCTTTGTGCTCCACGTGCAATATCTAAATTCACCCGTATGAATGTATATACAGACCTAAATGTGTATATATTGAAACGTATCATATATGTAGGGTCACTGTTAGAATTAGAGGTGGACACATCTTCAATAAAGTTGAATAACTAATAAGTTGTGTGAATAAAGGCAAATAAGTAAAATTCATTCACTGGACAGGATCATTGAAAATACTTTTTTCTGTTATGAATACAAAGCAGAAATTATTCTTTATCCATCTTTTAAATGATGATATTATTGATTGTAAGTCATGTCAACTTATTAATCCTCTCGTATTAATAAATGCACTCTATTCTCTCAGATTTCTAATTAATTATTATCCATAAATTTTTTAGTGTATTTTGTTGGCTTTTAATTAGTTTGTGAAATGTATCCGTTATTATGACGTAATCATATATTAACGTAATACTAGTCAACGTATTGCGTCTAAGATTGATACTTTTTTTTTAAACTTAAATTATAAATACGATTTTAGCTGCGTCAATTATCCAACTTCTGTATTAAAATTACGTATAGAAAATTGACGTTACTTTAGAATAAAGTGGTCCGTTGTGTAAAACGTAGGTTATGGAAATATGCAACTGATTTTGTCCACAAACAACCTAACGGTAGAAGCAGCGACTACATTTTGTTTTTTTTATCTTTACATACACTTATTAAAATAGTTAATGGTAATAAATTGTATAATCAAACGTTAGAAAAAATTATATCAGCTGTTCCAAACCTGAGCAAGTTGGGATGGTAAAATATTTTCAGTAAGCTTTTAAAGAAAGTAACTTTAAAGTACGATATGGAATTTTTTTTCCCAGAAATGGAACCAGTTGTAGGAGGTATTTTAAGAACAATAAAATGGCATCGTTGAATTACAGAATAGCTATTATTATAGCTCATAATCAGTACTATTACAACAAATCCTACTGATTGAATTTCTGATTAAGAGATAAGTGAAAAATATTTACCTTTGAGATCTGATATCAAGTTCTCCTCATATATTACGATAAAATATCATAATTCTGCATAAATATGTGTGGTTCATTCCTCTGATGTTAATAGATAAGCAGTAAAGTTATTTCTGAAGAATGAAAATATATTAGGTTAAGAAAATATATGTGGTACGGCTAAACGGTTCAGAAATGTACTGTAGTAGTGGTTAGTGGACAGTATATTTCTATAGTATATCAAGATAAATATTATCTTTCTTTTTATTCATAACATTTTGATTATTAGCTTTTTTAAATGTATATTAATGAGGAAGATTAAATTAATGAACGTGGTACATATTTAATAACATGTTTCTGAGGTACAAAAATAAAAATTATAATTATGCAATAACAATCGTTATCGCTCGTACAAACATCCATCATTTTTAATTGTTTCTATGTAGGGAATGTAATGAATGTAGTTTGGTATGTTGTTTTTGTATAAGTCAAATATACACCTTATTGAAAGAGTCATCACTCCTTTGGTTGTTTCTAGGGTAACGTATAAATAATAGTAGTTTTGCAGGAGTAAGAGAGACTTATCTGATGCCATATTAATCAGTTCGTTTATGATATTCATTAAGTTTCATATTAAGTAATCGCAAAATAAAAATACATTTAATCTTTTAAAAAGAAATTCAGTTTAAAATACACAATAATTGTAGATAAGTAAAGTAATTCACCATGGGGATTAACAAAAGTACTCAAAAACCTATATCTATAAAAACGTTTTTATTATTAAAAAACCTATACCTTTAAGTTTTCAGATGTTTTACTGTATAAAAAGGAGTTCAAGTTTTGGGGTTTATATTTTTTTACATGAAGATATTTCATCATTTTTATTATTTTTATCTTTCCGTCTTTTAAGATTTTAGTAATCTGGAATTTAAGAAATACCGGTAAGATTTGATTAAAGCTTTATAGTTAAAAGTTTTTCTGCCATTTTCAGCTTTTTTAATAGACACTATGAATAATATTACGACAAAAGTTAAAACCGAATCGAGAAAAATTCTTTTAAAAAAAAACTCTCAGATATTTATGCATTCCATCAAAAACTGCATAACGAAAAAATTAAGTATATATTATTTCAACGCGTCTTTTGTTTTTAAATTTTCAAGAATTTTTTTTTAAACTTTGAACGGTCGTTGCAAAATTAAGTGAAAAGGGGGCTTTTTTAATTACTTTTCAATTTTTATTCCAAAACACATTTTTTATGGTTTTTTTTTTATAATTTGGAATTAAAGCCTTAAAATAAAACATTTACAAACTTAAAATGTTTATTGCTAACTTTTAAAAATGTATAAGTATCATGAAGTCTGGAGCTTGAAACTTGTTTATTTAAATTTTGAACAAATAAAATAAATAAATAAAAATTTATAAACTATATATTTGTAAAACATAAGACATTTTTTAAACATTAATAACATTTTTTTAAGATTACTTATGTATGCTTGTAGGTAATAATAAAAATTATGTAATTGTAAAACGCAAAAAACCTTTGATATTTATACTTGCACTGTAGGTGACAAATTTGCTTTAATAAAATTTCATTAAAATGCCTCTCAAGAAATCGAAATTCGTTTTTCGCGATATCCCTCCACTACATTAGAAAATTTTGAAAAAAAAAACCATGATCAATGCCCCATATATAGAAATATTTAAACCAAATTTGAAGAATATCGGTTTGGCAGTCCTGAGATATAAGGCCAAAAGCAGTGGAATATACTTCCGTATATATGTACGCACAGCATACCTACATTTTTTTTTTTTCTTTTGTAGATAAACTAGTAGAGCTGCAATAAACCGATACTCATTTTTGACTTGATCATCTTACATTTCTATTTAATGTAGCTACCTTAGTTGTATTCGCCGGGAATGTAAAAACAAAAATGTGAATTAAGCTAAAATGGTGCACTTCAATTTATAATTTTTCTTATCTGATTATTCTGATAACTAATTCATTATTAGCCCAGAGCTTCGTCCCTCAATCGATAGTAATCACACGATAGTAATCCTTGTTATTTTGTCAGTTATTTAACCATTATGGTCTCCTGCTGCCCACTATGTGCATCTTTTTTGAGGTTGTTACCATGTTTTCCGTAGCTCAAAAATCTCGAACATGTAGAAGGATTTTATAAAAATATCAGTTTTAATGTGTTTTTTTTTTTTTTTTTTTTTTTTTTTTTTTTACATGGTATATATATCAATAAGATATATACTATGATTTAAAGTCGGTTCAGACGCATGCAAGAGTTAAAATAAATTCTGGAAATTCTAACTATTATGCTCTACTGTATGTTCACATACAGAATTTAAATGTTTTTTTTTTTTAATCTGATTAAAGTACCTATTGGAAATGAATAATTGTTTTTTTTAATAAAAAAAAACTGTTTTAGAGAAACGTTTTTAATTAATATTCATAAATTTTGTTTTTAATTTTTTTTTTCTATACTATATATAAATAATAGATAACAATTTATGTCTTATATAAGTATATATTTTTACTTACTTAGGTTCGTTTTTGTTATTTATATGAAGAATTACGCTTTTTTTTTATTATGTTGATTATTGTTTGCAATAAATTAATTGAAAAAGGCTGTAAATTAAATATAATCTAAGAAAAGATCAATTTATTAATATTTATCTTACATTATTTTTCTTTTTTTTTTTTTTACATTAGTACATAAAATCCGATATTTTTAAAATTCTGAACGTTTTAATTTTCTTTTTGAAAATAAAAGGAACATGTTCACATTAGTATCGTCACGGTCGGGATATTTGCATTGGATTTGACAACCGTAACGTTACATCCTGTCCGTTTGTAACAGTGATGACACTATTATGGCGATCGTTCACATGTCATCATTTTGTCACGCTATGTTATTACCGTGAAAAATAAGTAATTTAATTTATACATTTGTATGCATTTAAAACTTTATTCAGAAATGATAATTTGCACAGAAAATTTATGCTTCTGTTACTCATTATTTCACTGTTTCCTTTCTATTTTGAAAATGAGTTAACCGAATAAAACCGTGTTGCGATGTAAAAATGATTTATTTTATTTTTGTGACAGTTTTGGAAGCTTTTTGCTCTTAATTGTTCAGGTATGATGCTATGAGTAAATCTGCTGCATTTGCTTTTATACTTTCTGAAATTTTTGCAAATGATTTTTTTTTTTTAATGCAAAAGTGGATAATTACTTACGACGGAAAGAAAACGTTCTTAAAATGCACTCTACAAAGTAAAAGGAAAATAAAAAATATAACTTTGAAAACGTGAAAAAATTTCATCGCTTTTGGAGGCATTAAACTCAAAGGATTGATTAAAAAAAAATCTTCTGTAGAATTGTAATTAGTACTAATTTTATGATTTTACTGATGTTCAAAACTAGATGAATCAGATATAGCTGTTCACAACTCATGTGGTGTTGATAAATTCTCAAAAAATTAAACATTGATTTTTAAAATCGAACGAACTTCTTAAATTACTTACTTTTATTGATTGTATTGGTTCATCTTTCTATTTTCAGGGAAATACTTTTATGGATCCAAAATTGCATTCATTTCCTCCTGTAAGTAATGTAAAAATAAAGAAATGTCATGTTTCGGGTGAATAATGCATCAGTTAAACGTAAAAAATTCAACTTGTTTTAAGAATTAATATGTAAAAAAATATAAATACTGGCTATGCAAAGTGTAAATCCGTCTTTAAACACATATTTTGAGAGAAAAAACTCACAAACATTAAAAAAGAGGTTATAGAAGAGAAGTTACGGGTAATATGGAAATACTCTTCCAATTACTGAATATTTTTTTCAAAATTCTTCTTTTACCTGGCACCAGTAAATCTGAAATTTCTTCTGTAGCTTTTTGTATTATCTGAATTGTTCCATATAATATATATTTTTTACCAGCTGTACAGATTTTAATTTTTAAATTTACTATTTTATTCTATTTATTTTTCGTGTATCGAGTTTTTATTTGTGCCGCTTATGTTACTCCCTTGGCGTAATGGCCTTGCAAGCCAACTAATATCATCTTTATATCATTATTCTTTTTGTCTTTTTTTTTTGTATTAAAAAGACGATTATTATTATTATGTCACTTTAATATTGTTGATCTGAACATATGATTGTATCTGAAAAACATGAATCTTTGTCACATTAGTTGCTTAAAAGAATCTGAGATTTTGGATTAGGTTTAAGAATTAAAACGTAATGATTTTGATTAGCTTTTGTTATTATTAACATCTCTGCGATTTACTTAAAAGTATACTTGAGTAGATATCTGCATACAAATATGTAAGTATACACATATAAATGTATAAGTATTTATATAGATATACGTATATGTAAGGATTAGATTTTTTACTTTTTTTTTTGTTTAACCTCCGGAACTACCGTTAAGGTATATCTTCGGGGGATGAGATGAATGAATTGTAGCGTGTGTGAAAAATTCTATGCCTGACCGGGATTCGAACCCGGGACCTCCGGATGA
>JAAAKQ030266416.1:32044-56804 GCA_010016005.3 Zanna intricata | reverse complement strand
ACCACTCCAAATGCCCCCTTCAAGCATACTAGAAGCATAGTCCTACCAACCATAAACGCTCAAAAACAAAAATCCCGTTTACATTTGATTTATTCTTGTACATAGCATCACAAGTGTCTGGCAAATGGTTTCTACTAGCAAGATGGGATCTCCTGAAAAGTTGTATGTTCGGGAGATGGGATCTCCAGAAAGTTATTTTTATAGTACTGCACATACAGCTATTGAAGTAGGTTACGTAAAAATCAGATTATGTTACTAATATAAAGTTTACCATTATTTATGTTTTTAATGAATTTAATATAGTTAAAAATCTAATGTCCTTATAGAAGAACATCTGGTCTCAGCTTAATGTTTGGTAATTTTGAATGTGCCTTATATAAGCACATTCAGCTTTTGCTATATTCGATTTTTGTAATAAATAACAATATAAAAATGTTAAAATTTTGAATTGTGTTTTATAAAAATTTTTATATTGTTATTTATTTCATACATTATTATTTAAATGTGCAATATTTCACTAAATGATGAAAGTAATTGTTTTTTATTAAGCCAAAAAAAAGAAAAGAAGACCGCAGAAGATGGTCCATTTTGGAAGGATGGATTATTTAAACCTCATCCAATAATTCTAAATCGACCATCGTACAAGGTAGAAGACTGTGAGTGCTGGGGTGATGACAAACATATTGAACGATATTTTAATGATGAACTCTTCTTTGATAATGTCATCAAAAGTAACCAAACATCAGTCCTTCTAACAGATAAATCTATTAATTTTAAGTTAGTGAATTGAAGAGTTGGATTGGTATAAATTTGGTCATGTATACGCTTCAGTGTCTTAAAATTCAAATGTATTTGGGAGAAAAAAAATGAAGGATCCGTATAATTGCAAAGGCAATGGCCTGAGATAAATTCTTTTATTATAAGAAAATCAATCGAGATCATTTAAGACAACAATATTCCTCAAGAACAGAAGAATTCTCACTGACTTTGAAAGGTAAGACCTTTAAACAATAGGGTTTTGAAAAGTTGTTTGAAACAAACAAGGAACTAAGAACTCGATGTTGATGAAATGATTATTTCATTCATGGCGCTTGTAGCATCAAACAATATGTACCAAATAAGACAAATTCAATTGGGATTATTAAGGGTTTTGTTTTAACCAATCCTATTGGAGTTATCTGTGACTTCATAGTATACCAAGGGCTAACTACTTTCCATCTTGGACTTAGTCAGAGATTTTCCTTGTGCAAGTCGCATGCTGGTTTTATATTTTGATCGATTTTTTACAACAGTTAAATTAGTGCAGGAACTAAAAGATCGTGGGTTTGTTTAGATGCCCTGAAATAATTGTATTAAATAGAATTTCAAAGAATACAAATGTGATTTGCGACAAATTATTAAAATAATATAACAGGTAATATTACTGTAACTGTTAGAGAAGATAATGCAGTGGTCTTAACAAAATGGTTGGATACCACAATCCAGTGGTATTAATGAATCCCAAGTCCAGTTTGTGAAGTAAACAGATGGGAGTAGAAAATATGTACAAGTTTCACAACCAAAAGTTATAAACTCATAATAAAAAATGGGAAGAATAAACTTACAGGATGCTAGCCTTCTGCCCTTCATGTGCCACAACTATGTGGATCATAAGATGCATTATGCATTTTATAGATTTAGCACTAAAAAATGGATGGTTACAATGAGGAAGAAAAATATAAACTAAAAAGAGAGCTATTCCTCAATTTGGATATTCAAATTTGAGTTTGGTGAATGTCTTATTGAAAGAAATGGTATCAGTAAAGAGGAGATTTACTCTGATGATGAAGTGGTTGATAAAATTGATGGAAGGAAATCTCTTATCCCTTTTGAATAACAACAAATTCAAGGCACTAAAAATCTGCTTGAAGTGATTACTGGCATACTAATGTAGGCAAAAAGGTTTTGCTAAAAAGATTCCCATTTTTTGTATTAGCTGTAGAGCTTACTTGCGCTAATGGGCAACAGGAATTGTTTTATAAAATTCCATATAAAATAAAAATATTATTTTGTGTGTTTCTAATTTTTGTAAATTTTTTTTTTTTTTTAATGTGTTTATTGAATTTTTATGCCATACAAAATAGAAGTGTTATTTTGTGTGCTTTTAATATTCATAATTATTTTTAATGTTATACTATGTTTATTGAATCTTTATGTTTTCTTTGTATTTATTTAATCTGGAATTTCATTTTTTGTATTTGTGTATTTCATATATGTTTAAACAGATTGATGTAAAGTATTATGTTTTAAGTAATTATTTCTAAGATAATATGTAAATAAAATATATATTTAAGAAATATTTAGTTGACCTATTACTTTGCACCTAACAAAGACCCATTGTTTTTTTTTATAAGTACATAAATAAAACATGTTTACAATAATAGAAAATTCTTTTTCCTATTTTTCTAGATGAATTTATATGTTTTTAATAAAGTTTAGACTTGTAAAGAAAGAAGAACAGTAAAAAAAAAACCTCAGGATTCAAGGGGGTTTTAATGATAGTTGTTACAGGATATCAGGCATTTGTGACTGCAAGTACAAACATCATTTTAGGTTTTAATGTGGTAGATTTCATTGTCCTTATATAAGTACATATGGTCTCGGGAGGTTATGAAGCATTATTTGCCAAATTCATTAATTACCTTGAAAAAACTTTCAGTATTGCACTGAAAATGTTTAGTATAACAGCTGACTGTCAGTTATAACCATTTATATTAATCATTAGATGTTTTGCTATGTCTGATGGTCTCAGGTTTGATTCGTAGTAACATCTGGTGGCATTTTTCATGTATTATTTAATCCATCCCATGAATTTTATTTCAGATTTGAAATAAATTGTTATAATTATACAATTTGCTTTTTTTGAAAGTTAAAAATAATATTTAAATAATTGACATATTTTTTTAAGTTTTAATTTATTATAAATTCCTTTTAATTGTTTAATTAATGTAAGTTAAAAATTAAAACTTAGATTTGACATTAGATAATCATACATTTTTCTAAAATATATATATATCTATTACATAATTCACTTTCAATGGATGAATTTTGAATTCTATAAGCAATACAATTTACACAATGTGTAATTTGGGTAGAGTTTAAAGTATTTAATATGTTTTGTTAAAAAAAATTGTGTTTTGTTCGTATATTAATTCAATATAATTAAATATTTTCTCATGTTTTATTGTTACATATTTTTTTATTGAAATTTTGGTTCTTTTTTTAATTTTTTCTCATGAATTGTATTTATCATAAGATTATTTGTGTTTATAAAAAATATATATATATATGTACTAGGTAAGATGTCAACAACTAATCATATTATATGCCTTAGTTATGTAATAGTCATATCATTTAATCTTTGTCATATTACCCTAAGAAATTATTCATTATTGAATAATTAGTCAAAGTTGCTTTTTTGGATTTAATTTAGGCAATGACTCATAATGATTGATAATTATCTCATTAACAAATTATAAAATAAGATTTAAGAATGATATTAAAATATAGGAAGTAGTGAATATAAACACAAATGAAAGAATATTGAATATAAGAATGAAGGACCAAGAGAGATTTTTATCAATGATACATGTTGAATTTGTCAGAAGTAATGGAATAAAATGAATAAGTCACATTTTAATTATAAAACATGAACTTGATCTCAGTGACTGACGTGGGTAAAATACATTAACAAGTTTGTGATTAAGATGAGAAGATGAAGAGAAATATTTTAGGAAAAGTATGTGTTACAACAAACAATCCATCTAACAGATTGGTCTCTGGATAATATTAGTTGATGAAGTCAAATGCTGCTTTGCATTTGAGATTCAGCAGCAGTAAGTATAAATTTTAATTAATATTCAAGTAATTATTGATCTTTATAACTTACAGTTAAATTAATTTTATTCAGTATGTCATCAATATTATTTTTTAATTATTATTATTATTGTTATTATTTTTGTATACTTTTACTTGTAATGAATTTTTTTTAATAAAACAATTATTATATGTTTTTATTAAGTTTTTACTTTTATCTTTCCATTTAACCCCTTTTGCTGCAAGTAGGGAAAGTATTTATGCTTAAATAGAAAATTCTACACGCTACTTCTCTTAAAGCTAACAAACTCATATTTTTACCGTGTCTTTACTTTGAAAATTCAAAGTAACTTATACATTGGTATTTATCAATGATGAAGTTTCTATAATTGAAAAGTGATTCAAATTTAAAAAAGAAGTGTTAAAATTGCACAAGAGAACTTCAGAATATTTTTTTCTATTTCTTTTTTTCATTTGGATTTACTTCATATTTCTTCCTTAATTTCTGATTTTTTTGTTTTATGTTTATATTATCTTCTGCTTATTTGTTTTAAGTATATTCCTTTTTTTCGTATGTATTCTTATAACTTTTTTTATGTGATGGATTTCTTTTACACTCAACTGGGTTTTTTTATTTATTATGATTTGGTACATTTGATAACTCTTATTGTTGTTTTTATGATGCCATTGCATTTTAAAACTTTTTGTATTTTAATTTACCTTTGTAGTAGGCATTTTCAAATAACTGAACACCCAATTATTAAAGTGGTACGGCATTCTTTTGTTTAGGCAACAACCTTTCTGATTGTTTGCTGAACAAAAATTGAATGAATAAATAAATGAAAACAAGAATTGTGTATAAAGCCGTACAGACCAGAAAAATATTGGTCTAAATCACCCATTTACATTTTGATAATAGACTAATTGATAAACTGCAAACTAACAATATCTCTTTAAAAAAATTACCAAAATTATCAGTAAAATTTTATGAGCAAGTTTTTTGTTACTTTATGAACTATTTTGAATACTTAATCTATTTCTGAAAGCACAATTTTTAATTGGGAATGTAGGGAAAAAATGTGTGGATTTTATAGAGTTCTACTTAATGTCTGTTGTATTCAAAGCTCTCAAGATAACAATTACTTTTAAGAACCATCAGTAGAATTATTTCAAAACCCTATTTTTTAGTTATTAACTCTGCCATAGAATATTATTACAAATGTAAATATAGAGTTGTAGCAGCAAAAGGGTAAATACAGAACACAGATTAAACTGTGCTTCTATATTCTGTTGTTTCTTTTATTATTTTATTTATTTTTCTGTATTTTATTTAACTTTTTTTTAAAACTGTATGAAATAAATAATAGTATACTGGCTTTAACATCTTAATATCATTTTAACCTTATATTCAAGGACTATTCTAAATTTGGCTTCAATTTGCACATTGAAAATATATCAGTTGTTATTCTAACATGGTGCGCAGTAGCTACTAACAGTTTATAATCCCATTACTTGATTACCGGGCTTCAATTTTTGCACTATTAAACAAGTGTTTGGTGTAGGATGCAACTTGTCATGGTTGCCCTCACCAGTTATAAAAGTGTATGGGTTTTTGATCAAGGGTAGAACACGATATTGTCAAATCCATTAATGATTTTTTTTTGTGTTTTTGATAATAATGTTGTCATAATGTATTGGGAGAGATACATTATCATAGGAGATAGGAGAGATATCATAGGAGCATACGGATGCACGTTAAAAGATCATGTATGGTGAAAATTTATGTATGAGGGCCTATAAAACTGGTGTTGTAGTAAAATAATTTCCTGAGGGTTACAATTTGAAAAGTATTATGAAGTGTTGAGTAACTTTTTTTTTCTGTTCTGTGTTTTTTCTTTTTACCCGATTGGAAATCAGGTTTAGAATAGTTTTTCTGTATTATTTACTTTTTGTAAAAACTGTTTTTTACTTTCTGTTACTGGTTATTTTCTTAATCTCAGTTTACTAAATAACTCTTCATTAATGTTCTTGCATATATGGACATATAAAATGTAGGAAAAATCTTTAATACAACTGTTAGTTATTTTGATTAAATCACATATTTTTCAATTTTATATTTTTTTGTAACTTTTTTGTAAGTATAGAAAATGTTTCTCTTGGTAATTGCATATAATAGTTTCAGATTTTGGAACTATTACACTACACAATGTTTAAACTGTGTTTTTGTAAATCTGATAAAAGATTTAATCTACAGTATTTTCTGGCTTTAAGCTTAATTTTTGACAGAAAAGGAGTGAATTTTCTTGCCATCTAGGGTACTTTTCTTAACTCAATTCCTCTCCCAACATGGATAGTCTTCTTGTGTTCAAACTTCTCCTTAGATTTGACTCCTAAAACATATACTTTGGTTGTGCCCTTAATAGTTATTGGTGATGGGCAGTTATGGAATTTTTAATTGTTTATTTTTGTGTATTTTTACTTTCAAATTTTTTTAATTTATTGTACATATATATATATATGTAAAATTCTAATCAGAATTTTTCACTGTTGTTATTATATATTCTTGTGGAGGTGTTGGTTAATTTACTATTATATTATTAAATGTATCTATGTATTTAAAAATTGATTTTATTGTACATAAACCAATTTATTTTATGAAATTTTTATTAAAAAAAAAAAAACATTATACTTTACACAATTATATTTAAAATAATCTGTTTTACCTTATTTTATTAATGTTAAAGAAAATGTACTGGTTTTGTTATTCTGTAAGGTTGTTTATAAGCAGGCTTATGTTTTAAAGGTTTCCTTTAAAACAAAATAATTATTATAGAAAAAAGGTGATTATTTTGTTATCTGATTTTTTTTTGTTGCATTTTTCTAAAAAATTTTTGATAATGTGAATATGATTAGCATCATGATAAAAAATGTTTCAGGTTGGTTGACAAAAAATGATCATCATATTTATAAAATGATCGGATTGAAAATGGATGACAATTTTGATAAAAGTTGTGTCGCACCTGGATTTCCATGTGTTGGCTGTGGTAAAGTGTATAATAGAAAAGGAAATATGCTGCGGCACAAACGTTACGAATGCGGAAAGTCTCCTCAGTTTACTTGTCCAGTGTGCCTTAAAAAATTTTTCCGTAAAGATAAGTTGGTGTTACATTACAAAATGACTCATCAATTTGTTAATTACAAGAATTGAGTATCATATGAAATTATTTGTTAATAATTGTAATTAAAATAATTTTTATCGTTTCTAATCTTTTGTACTAATTAAGTATAATTTCTTTTTGCATTACACATGTAACTCATACGTATGATAAATCATACGATAAATAAATTTGAATCATTTTATAATTCTTGTGCAGTAGATCTTTTGAGCTGTTGTACTGCTACTTCTGTAAATACTGATAGAGAGCTACTGTCTATCAATATTGTTACTGAGACAGTTAGTTCATGTCATTTGCCGTAAAGCAGAACATAATTTTATTATCTCAGTCAGATATTTTATTATCTTAGTGTGATATATCTTTGTGTTTTTATTTTAATTTTATTGTATGCTACAAATTTTTTAAATTTTAAGATGTATTTTGATTGTTTCTAAAGATGTTGTTGTCTTTAATTGTGAATGTTTTTAAAACACATACATCTTGTGTTTGAGTGATGATAACACTGAATTGCTTTTTGTCCAAAAAAATTCAAACAAAAAAAAAATCTTCCTTTGAACTATCTTTTAAACGAGTCTAGAAAAGGAGCTGTACAATACTTTCAAAAGATATACAGCAAATAAATTATTGATAAGCAGTCACAAAAATTCATATTTTTCCAATGTTATACTACCACAGAAAGCGTGATATCATTATAGTAATGTTTTTTTAATACTTGAAGCTTTGTCATTACATAGGAAGCAATAGATACTGCTTCCTATGTGTATTAAGTTTATACACATACCAAGCAATAGATACTGTTTCCTATGTGTATAAGTTTATACACATACCTTCTATCTGTATAAGTTTGTATTATGAAATCTGTTGAAAAATATTTAGTAATTTTCAATTTTGTGATTTATTTTTACATTACATTATGAATATAGTTGTTCACTAAACAAAATAAAAGTAATTGTTTTGGCATGTAAAAACTTATGTAGCTCTAAATGAAATATTAGAATAATCAGATTATATTGACCGGTTTATTTTTTTATCTTTATAAATGTTTATCATTGTTTATGTAGATGTATATTTGCCATAAAGACAGGCATTATTTTATTTATTATTTTTATGTGCAATGTTCAATAATATTTTTTATGTATGCTTGTATAAATTTTAAGTATGTTTATGTTCAGAAAGGTAGAGGGTATTTTTAATTGTAAGTTTTAAGCAAATTTAGTAATACATTAATAAATTATAATCACTTGATGGGCGTAAAATTTGTGATACATATTACTATCAGGGTTTATTGTTGTATTAATAAAGTATAATTTATTTTTTCTATAGTAATAAATTATTATATTTTTATAAAGCAAGTTCTGTTTAAAATATTAATTTTTTTTTATATTTGTTAGTGATTTTTATATTTGATGTTAAAATATATAACAATGTTTATTAATAATATTAATAATTTTTATATACTGGTGTAAGTTTAAAACTGTTAAATATTTACTTAATTTTATGTTTTTAATGAATAAATTTTTCATTTGATTTTACATCTGTTTTTTATTCTTATTTTTCAATTTACATTTTTAGATATTTATTTAAAAATTATGTTATTGAATGTGTGCTACTCTTCCTGAAAAATAGCGAACCGATTTTACATTTATATACTGCAAAAGATTGCTTATCTTCTTTGAGTAATTGATATGGTGAATTTGTGAACTGATATGCAACTGCTTTACTTGAAAAATTATTGTAAACATTGTTTGAAAACAGAAACAGATAGTACTCTACTGTAAAATTATCGCTTTAGTTGAAAAAAATTTGGAAATGTTGTTTGATTTGTTTTTGTTTTTATACTTTTTTTTTTTTTGAAATTCGTTGATTACCACAGACAAAAGTTCTTTCACAGACAACAATCTTTCCCCTAAACCATTGGAGCCCATGGAGTAATTTTTAAGGTAAAGTGTATCCATTTAAGACAGAACTTCTTATAAGAGTTTTTTTTAAAAGTATAATGGAAGTATAATCATACTTTCAGATAAAGTTTTAATTAATGTACCATATCAGTAATTAAACAACTGTTGTTCATTCATATTTTGAAATTCTAAGTGTCTTGATACATGATAAGAGTAACACTAATTACACTAAAAGTGTAATTAAAAAAGTGACACTAATTAATTTCATGTGGAATAAAATCAAATTTTGCTCATTTCAAGTGTCCTACCTAATTAAACAAAACTTATCAATTTGAAACATTTATTATGCCTACATTTATTCCTGACTAAAATTTAATGTTATTTCTTGGACATCATGAAAATAGGAGATTAAGTTTTCAAGATATAAATTTATGTTTGCTACCAAATGTAAAGTTGCAAAATGTTTTCTTTTCAAAAATTTGTTATTACAACATACACCTCCATCAAACTTGACAATTGAACTGTTTTCACGTAACTTAGTACACTGCTTCATTGTATGATAAATCACTCTATTTTATTAAAATTATTTTTTTTTAAACAAATTACCAATCCCTTTAAAAAATCTTTTCACTGTTTTTAAAAATATAAAATTAAATATGATTTTCTTTTATAAAACCAATATTATTCTATTCATTAATTTTCATTTAAGAGTGTCTGGATTTTTATTTTTTTTTTAAATTAGTTAATATCTGCATATATATTTGTTTTACTATTATTTTTAGGTATTAATATGAACTTTTTTAGGTAAATGAATTTTACATTGTCAGGGAATGCTGGAGCAATTGTATTTTTTATTTGTTAACAGTTAACATCTGTAATATGATCTGTATTTAACTGATTTTTTTTTTTTTCATTTTGTTACATTCAAATTTAATTTTGTGTTAACACAAATTGGTGTAAATAAAAGGGATTGTCAAATAACTAAAACAAATTTTTTTTTTTTTTTTGAAGTTATTAATCTATTTTCAGTACTGTGTTCTACCAAGTTAGTGCATTTTTCAAAGGTTATGTTTTTAAAGTTAATTTCTAGGTGTAATAATGGAACTGGATTTGTGAAGTAAAGTTTAGTTTAAAGTGAAATATTGTTTAATTTGTTATCTAATCTCATGGAAAGATGTTTTCATAGGTTTTTTTGCAGCTATTGTGTATTTCCTTTTCAGTAGAGTACCTCTCAACACAACTGTGGAAATAATTTGCCATGCATTTTAAAAAATTAATCTATTGTTTTGATAAACTTTTATAAAACATTTTACATCTCCAAAGTAGAATCTTTAGATCAGGAAATGAGTGTTCTTAGCAGTTTTTTTAGGTTTGAATTTAAAATGGAATCAAATTGTAAGGATGTAATCCATAAATTTTTTTTGGTGGTAAGAGATATATAATTTTGGATGATAAAAGATATAAATACCAAGCTTAATATGAAAGTTTATTTTATGAGATATGTTCAAAAATATGTAATTGTTTTTCAGTTTTGTGATTAATTTTTTTACTATGCATTATGTATACAGTTGTTTAAAAAATAAAGTAGAGATTATTTTGATTTCTAAAAAGATTCTCTATTTTCTGTATTTTTTCTGTTTTCAGTATTATACTAACTAATAATTGCTTACTAATTACTTTTGTACATGTAGTTTTTGAATAAATTTATAACTTTTATAATAATTATGTATCAGTGTGGTTCTGGGTGATTTACAAAGAGATTGCTGCTTATTGTGGTAATCTTTGTTTCGTGAAATATTGTGTGTAACTGTATTTCATATTTGAATAATATTTTAGATACATTCAATATTTTTACTCGAATTCCTGATCTTAGTTAGTGATGAGTTATGCTCATAAAATCAAATTTATCATTTTATTATGTGTAGATTTTTGAAAAATCTTTGTAATATCTAGTTACATCTAAATAATAATAACAGAAGCAGACATATGTGTAGGTTTATTTATGTAGAGGTATTTATGATATATATGTATATGTAATATGCATATGTAAGTTGCTTCCCAATTAGTCATCTGGTGAATTATCCAAAAATCATTTACTGATTTGTTATTTTAATGAGACAATTGTTTGTGTTTTAATTATTAGATAATATTTTAATTTGCATTATTTATTTTAAAAAAGGGTACTTATTTAATGCTTAACCAACCGAAAATGTGTGATGGTAAAAGTATAATGTAGAAATTGTTTCAAGTATTTAGTCATAGTGTGATGTACCAAACATCTACATGTAAATACTCATTTTGTAAAATAAGTTTTGTTGTGTGCAAAAAACATAATAAAAATATGTGTAGGATTCCAAGTTTTATATTAGGTACTTAAAAATTATTATTATTACTTTTGAAGAATTGTTTTCATTCCAGTAACAGTAGCTTATTACTAAAAGAACTCTTTTTAATTTTGGGCTTGAAAGTAGGGTATACTGAATTTTTTTTCAACATGTTAATTAATACTGTTCAATTTTTTTAATCCTCTGATAATATAAACTGCACTCTTTACAATCTAATGTTTTTGCAATACCTTTAACATCTCAGGGAGTAAAACTTGAAATTTAAAATGAAGTAACATAAAATTCCAACAGCCAGGACACATTTCATAAACAGGTTTCCATAGATAACAACTTAAAATTTCATTGGGTGCAGTTTGATTGCATGTTGCCACTTTTTAATGCCTAAAATTGTAATTGCCTTTTAGAGATTATTATCAAAAAACATAAAGAAAATAAACTTAAAAAATGTAATTTATTAATAAGTCTGTGAGAAAATTAGTTGAAGGAAGAATATGTTGTCAAGATCTTCCACCTGAAAGTTAGTTATAAAAAAATAAATGCGGCTCTAGCACTAAATGGATAATACCGTGCAGTAATAATAATAATGTGATTTTTAAAAAAGATATTTAAATAATTATCAAAAAATAACGCAAGTACTAGTATAAATGCTAATAAAAGGAGAAAAATATTTTTTTTAGAACAAATCATTTAATAAAATAATTATACACAATATGCACCAGTATAATAAAATAATGAGAATGAAAAATCACTGTAAGTCCAGTATAAATATACTAATCTTATGATGGATTAACTGAGAATCATAAGATGTTCACTGTACTATAAGTGATTTGAATATTATAGATCACTGGTTTTACAGTATATCTTTTATTATACCTATCAAAGAAAATAGTGTAAAAATTTATTTGAAAGTTTTTAATTACAGGTATTACCAAATTACTCTTACTCTTAATTATGAGAGATAAATTTTTGTATTGACTTAGAAAGATGCCAAGTTTGACCAGGATTTGAACCCAAAATCTTCCAGTTGAAAGATAAGGGTTTCTGCAGTAAAGTTCAACAGAATAAAAGGAAATATGAAAAAAAAACTTATGCCAAGCAGATTGATGTGGCATTTTTTGACTAAAAACAGGAGCTGATAGATCATTGCTTAACGGTAAAGATGTACCTTAATCACAAAATTTAATAATTGTGTATATTTTAAATTAAAAGAAATCCAGTTTGCTTGTTTTTATTGATATTTTGTTTTTAATTGTTGATGAATTACCTTAAATAAATGAATATTAGATTAATTCAGCAGGTTTTATATGCTTACTTATTAATAATTGTTTCTCATTGATTATAACTTTTCTTTTGACTGTAAATTTTGCATTATATATTCTGGGAAGTATGTATTATTTGCATAGTAATGGTTTAAAGTCATATTTTCTTTGATTTATTTGAGTAATCTGGTTTGCCTGCCTGAAATTTTGGTGTGTCTTTTGAATATGGTACTATACATACACACATATATATATATATATATATATATATATATATATATGTCTAATTTTAATCGGTTTTGGATTTATTGTATTAGTAATAAAATGTATTCTTTTCTGAAAAAGTATTTATGTTATTTTGATTATTTAATGTCGGAAAGTTTTAAAAATTATATTAATTTAACCTAACAATTTATTTGTAAATTTTCAGGAATGTCGTGGAGTGTTGAATTGAATGTTGCACCAAAAAGACCAAAATCTGATTCTTATACGATACCAAAAAAAATTAAGGGTGATTTTAATTGTCCGCAGTGCGGTAAAAAATATTCTTTTAAAGGAACATTGACTAGACACATGAGATTTGAATGTGGTCGTAAACCCGGCTTTCAGTGTCCTGTTTGTTCTAAACCATTCACAAGAAATGATACATTAAATCAACATATCAAGATAATTCATCCGCAGGCGGCTTCATTCTTCAATTTACCTTCAAGAAGTGCTACGTGAAATTATCTTAATTATATTTTTATTAATCAATTATTGTTATTATTATTATTTATAAATAATGTGAACATTATTTTGAATAAGTTAAATATTAAATTTATATTCATGTTTATATATTTCTATTGATAGGACCATACATTAAACATTTTATACTGTATATGAATTACTGATTAAATTCTCTAGTTAGGAAAAGTAAATTTATTATATTTTCTAGTTACATATGTTAAATGGTTATTTTTGTTATGGCAATTGATATTTTATTAAAAAAGTATTGTTAATTAATTATTTGTTATTTCTTATTGAACATTTTTTGTGCATTTTGTTTAATATTTTGGTCTAGAAAAATAATGCTTCAGGAACCATTTTATATAGTCGTTAAATTATTTAAGATAAAAATAGCCTTTTACGTTAACTGTTTAAATAAAATCCATTCTAAATTGATCATGTAATTTGACGCACTGTCATATAATTTGGCTGTACAATGTAATGGATTAGTGTTATTAGAAATTTAAAAAATCTTGCCTACATGTTTGTGAATCTTTTTTGGCTGTATCTAATCCTTTATTGAAGGGATCCTATCCCATATATTTACCTGGTTACATTCTTTATAGAATATTTAAATTGCTTTATATAAATTTAGTCACACTAATTTCTTCACATATGAGTCACCCTACTGAATTTCATTACTGTAAATATTTACCTAGTCCAGAGATATTAAATAAAATAGACATCGACACACATATATCCGTAAATAGAATTGTCTTTGTTATTTTTTTAATATTTCAATTCAGATTGCTTGATCTCAAATATTGTAAAATATTGACCCTTCAAAATTTTGACTAACTGCAATACTTTAGTAACTCTGTAATAGAAAACGATTTTAGGAAAGTAAAAAATTCATCTGTGAAAACAGTCTTGACATCTGTTAATGTTGCATATTCACTCCTTGAAAAAATGGAAGATAGATTTCTGCTTTATGGTGGAAGAAGTCATATGTGAATTAATTACATTATAAGTTGTAATGTTATCCTTACAAATATCTTAACAGTTTTTTTTTTTTCAATTTTTAATAGTAGTTTTTAAATTATAAAATTCAACAAAAATTTCTATTTTTAGATTTTTTAACCTAATTTACAGCTTTTCCTTTATTAATATTATTAAGCAACTTGAATAGATGGTTTTTCTTTACATTTTTTCATATTTGGTAAACTGGTCACAATAAAAATCATCAGTTCTAGGTATTAGACAATTTTAATAGGTCCTAATAATTCTTCTTGAAATCTTATTATGAATACAAACACAGAATGAAAAGTTTATTAATTTTTTTTTTAAGCAAGAAAAAAGTAATACACTTTTGAAAATTAATGAAATATTAAATATTTTTAAGACATGCATAAATAAACTTATTTTCAACTATATAGTTTTTTTTGTTTAACCTCCAGAACCACCATTAAGGTATATCTCATCCTCTGGAGATGAATGAATTGTAGTATGTGTGAAAAATGCCATGCCTGACCAGGATTTGAATCCAGGACCTCCGGATGAAAGGCCGAGATGCTACCACTCACACCACGGAGGCCGGCAATTTATTTTCAACTAGTAAAATATACAATAAGCAATAATCTACACTAAATATTAGATTATGATTTACTTATTTAGAAAGGTGCAAAAATGATGACATGAAGACCTCTAGTTTTATCTTAAAAAAGGTTTGAAATAATCTGTTGTTTCATTAACAAAATGCTTTAAAGAATAATCTCGGGATCTTTGCTAGTTGAGATAAGACTAATTCTTCATCTGTTTAATTATTTTATTTTTGAGAATGGGTAAAGAATTATAGTTACTTTTGAATTAAAAGTTTATATTGTCCTCAGAATATTATTCAAGAAGTTAAAAAAAAAATGAATCTGTAGGTTAGTAAGTACTAAAGTTCTACACTTAAAAATTACACCAGTCTTACACTTTAAAAATTACCCATTATTAGAATTAATTGCATTTTTCTATTGCTGTTAAATAAAAATCTTAAGTAGTGGCTGAATATTATTGAGAATCCTGTTACTTTCTTGCAAGTAAAAAAAAAAAAAAAACAGTTTTTACATGACTGTTTCTTGTTATTTTTATTTATACTTGTTTGTTGAATGAAGTGTGCAGTTGTTTAATATATGTTGTGTTTATTTGTTTTGTTCATTCAATGTGTATTTTTAATAATTTTTAAACTGATACATTATCATTTTGTTACAGATTTTAAATTATTTCCTTATTTTGGTTGGGATAGTTACGATACATTTCCTGCTCAAAATCTTCAACCGTTACCAGATTATAAATGCCCTAATTGTCCTAAAAGTTACTTCAATCGATCAAGTTTAAAAAGACATATGAGACTTGAATGTGGAAAACAACCGGCTCTACAGTGTCCTGCTTGTCCATTTAAACTTACTTATAAAAGTAGTTTGGCAAAACATTGGAGAAGACGTCATTCTCAAATTTACCATCCTGTATTTAACGCCAATCAGCAAATTCTACAATAGATTAAAATTATTATCATAGTTATAAAATTATTACCAGTTATAATTGTTGTGTTCCTGTTGTGTCATATAATAGTTTATATATTTATATTTATTTGGGTGTTATTTCATTCTTTATCATTTGGATATCTTACCTGTTGTAATATAGTTAAAAGTGTTATTAATAAATATTTTAATACTGTAAATACGTTCTTTAATTTAATTTTGTTTATTTTTATATCCTTTTCCTAAAGTGGAATTTTTGGAAAATAAAAAATGTTTCTTTTGTTTTTTCCATCGTAATAAATATTTTTGTGTATATTTTAATTGTCAAAGTATGCTTTATCATTTAATAACCATAAGTTAGTAATAATATCTTACTTCACATTATCTTTGCCTTTTCATTTGTCATTTAAATAAAATTCATGAACATCATTAAAATCATGGCTAATACAGATTCATTGAAAAAGGTTGTTTGATTTCACAATGATTGTAATGAAACATTAAGTTTAATGTTCTTAGTTTTATATATTATAAAATATATATATATAAATCAACAGAAGAATAACAGTTCTATTGCACACCTTAGAATGAGCTTACAGTTGTTACAACAGTGATGATTCGCTCTCTCTGGTATTGTAGGTCAGCCAGCCTCCGTGGCAGAGTGGTAGCGTCTCAGCCTTTCATCCGGAGGTCCCGGGTTCAAATCCCGGTTAGGCATGGCATTTTTCATTCTTGCTACAATTCTTTCATCTCATCCTCTGAAGATATACTTAACTGTGGTTCCGGAGGTTAAACAAACAAACAAAAAGGCTTTATTTTTTAAGTAACTTTCAGAAAAGTTTTGAATAATCTAATCTGGTCTTGTTGATGACCAGGAAACATGTTGTGCCTCTCTCTCCAACAATCAAGGAACCTATTGTTAAGTAATCCTCAAACATTTTAAATATGGAAGTATATATTCAACTTTAGACTTTTATAAAGCTCATTTTGATTGTTTGTTTTAGACACTATTCTCTGAACCAAGTAAGCGATAAATTTGTTTGGACTACATTTTCATATATCGTAAGCCACATATCTTAAGCCTTGTATTTTATAAATAAATTTTTTCACATTATTTTCTGATATAGGAGAATGGTTATGAGATTTCTTAAAGTTTGTTCATCATTTTTATTTAAGCTGATTAAACCACTGAATTATATACCTACCCGTAGGAGGTTTTTCAAACATAAGAATGTTAATATTGATTATCATTGCAGAATTACAATCGGTTTAAACACATGCTGTACTTTTCTATTAATGTAACACCATTCTCTGCCGGCCTCGGTGGCGCAAGTCGTAGCGTCTTGGCCTTTCATCTGGAGATCCCGGGATTGAATCTCACTCAGGCATGGCATTTTTCATACACGCTACAATTCATTCATCTCATCCTCTGAAGATATTCCTTACTGGTTGTTAAACAAAAAAAAACCATTCTCTAACCAAGATGTTGAGTGGAAGGGTGGATTATGCCCATATTTAAGATCATTACAGTGACCTTAATAAAAACTGAATTTTTTTATACTTCAATACAATTATAAAATAATGTTATTTTAAATGTGTTACTATTTACTGTAATATTATAAATGGTTAAATAAATTATACAGGTTTTTTTTTAATAAATAAAATTGTTGATTTCTTAGTCCTACTTTTTTTTTATGTATTCAAGTGTTACATTAAATTTTTTGATTACTTTAAAGTGGGCATTCTTAATAGTAAATTATCAAAAACTTCAATGTCATTTCAGGCTAAATAATAATACAAACTACAGCATAAAATGTAACTTTGTTAAAAAAAAAAAAAAAAAAAAATAGATTTTTGTCAGAACATATATAATCTAGCTGACAGTTTCAAATTCATAATGCTTGCTTATATTTTAATAATTGGAATGTAACTTTTTGATATGTTGAAAAAAAGCACAATTTTTTACTGATGTTACTATATGCAGGTATTGGGCTTTGGTTAATAGCATTGTTTGAGGATTGATCTGTCTGAGTCTAGTCCTATGCATTTCCAAACTACAGTTGACTTTACAGGATGTTGTAAGGCAGTATTATAAAATAAAAATAAATAAAGTAATAGGATTATATATATATATTTTTATCACAGATTATTTTGATTACATGAAACATAAATGTCTTGATCGAACAACTGATTGATAGGATATTATCGAAAACTCCAGATATCTACTAGAGTAGCTTCTGATTCGGGCAGTGGGTAGCTACTTCCTTTGTTTGTGTTTTATTTGCCTATAACTAATCACATTTTTAGGTTGAGACCCATAAGCAGAATGGTAAGACATAGTATGGAAGAGCTAATAGTACTATAACTGAGTCAACTGGGCCTGGAAACTGTCTTAATTTCTGCATGGGAAACTCTCACAACACTCTTGCGAAATCTTGCATCATTCTAATATAATAATCTGAATTATTGTTATGATATTTGCAATGTAAATTTAAAAATGTAACTGTTTTTATGACAGTGAATTATTAATTTATCTTTTGTGATTAGAGGATTCTTTTGATAATAATATTTCATTCTATTGTCTCCAATGTTCATAATTTTTTCCTGTCCAGTTGTTTATGGTAAATTTTTTAACTGTATCTTTTATTTCTACAGAAAATAGGATGTATTTACTTTAGTTAAATGTAATAATGTGGTTGTTTATGTAAATAGGAATGTACATTAATCAATAAAATATTTAAGAGGATAAAATAGGAAATATTAAAAAAATGTTTGTTATCTTTCATTTAAAAGCGATACACCAAATTAAATGTTTATGATTTTAATTTTCATGCAAATGGTATTCAGTGAATATTTTTAATGGTTTTTAATTTAGTATTTTTATTATGATAACAATTGTGTCTTCATTACCATTGTGATTATTCAACAAATCAGTTTATATAATTATTAATTAAAATGTGTTGAAACCTGACATTTTAATTTCGCTAAAATTTCATATGTAATAAATCTCATATTAATACTTGCCTCCAAAAATAAACTTTCTCTTGAGATATTTACTTTTTAGGTCTTTTTATTTATTTGTTTGCTTTATTTACATTTTGGTGTTTTTTTTCTAAACTTTATTCTTGAATTAATCTTATCTATTTTATTTAAGATTGATTCTCATTAATCTTATTTGTTAATTGTTCCTTAACATATGGCTATTAACAATATATTAACGTTCCTTAACATATTGTTATTTAATTGTAGAAGAATTCATTCAATTTGAGAGAGAACAGTTCTCTCTCAAAGCAGTTGAAGTAAATGTGAATTGCTTTCTTTTAATTAAAATCCTGTTCTTCATTGTTTATTTCTTATTTATATATACATATATATTAATAGCAGTGATTTTATTGCCTAATGGTTGCTTATTGATCAGAACATGAGAAGTTTATTTATTCTTTTGTAAGGAGATTTGTCACTAATGTTTCCACGTCATTGTTATTTATTTCATTTATTCATCATTTAATCGATAAATCTGCTTTTTGATATCCTCTCTATATATCCATTTTTTTATACTGTTTGTTCTATTGTATCTGAATCAACTTTTATTTTATTTTGTAATCTACTGATGCAAACTCTACAAATTTTTAAATTTATGTTGTAAATCCATTTATGCTTGTGAAAAAAATCACAGTATATCTCTAAATGAATGTTATAAATTTTGAAATTCTGTTTATATGTATTCAGTTTTCGATCAGAATTTTCTGGACTTTTGTCAATTAGTTGCATTATATGCAACTTGCATTACTTAACTTTCCATTAAATTATTTACTTTTAGATTATGTATAAATTGTTTGATATAAGTTCTTTCTAGTTATTTGTTAATAAATTATTATACTACACATTTTTTTGATTTCTTCATAATGAAACCATACTAATATTATTGCTTTAGTGAGATCAATTTTTGTAATACAATTAATTTTTAGTGTAATTTTTTGACTATTGCCCAAAAATTTTTGATTTGGTTTATTTCTGGGAATTGCCTGACTACAGGAGCACTTTAATGTTTTGTTCTTCAAATATTTTTCCATTTTTTTGGTGTATGGCATGAAGCCAAATCTTGTTGAAACACTCTTGCCTTATGGGGGATTTGTTTTGAAGTTGTATCAAAACCCTTTTCTTCAGAAACTTGATCACTTTTCATTTTATAATATATTTGGAAAAATGAATGTAGGCCTTAAAAAGGGGGTTGTGAAACAACCCCAAACATTTTTTTTGCTTAGGAACTTTCTATCCAGCTTCTAGAAGTTGGCATCTAACATTGTCATATGTAAATCTGTTCCACTAGCTGCTAATTCTTAATTTAAATATTCACCAGATAATTTTGGATCAATTTTACTTTTTCTCACTAATAACTGATCCTGAGTTTGAGTAGTTTTTCTTTTACAGCCACATTTGCCTTTCCTTTAAGGTAAAAAGGAACCAGTTTCTTTAGATTATTTTAAAATTGCTTTCACTTCCTCTTGTCCACATCCACACTTAAAAGTTACTTTTCATTATGTAGTACTGCTGTGTTCAGAAAGAAAAACAATTTTTGAATTCTTTCTTGAAGTTATGTCCATTATTATTTTTTCAAAACATACAGAACAAAAAATTTGAAAATATGATTTTTCAATAAAAAATGAAATAAACTTTCACATTTTATTACATGAAAATTGTTAAATAACTAAAGAACAATGACTTTACTTTATAAATACAACTTAAAGAATAGGTGTGGTCAAGCAGTATAGCCATTACATAGAATTAAACAAACGATTTCCTATGCTCAAATTAATTTGCATGCTACTATATATATTAAAAAAAAAAAAATAATTTCTGTTATTCTGATATTTAAAATATTTTCTTGCAAAAATTAAAAAAAATTAGTTGGGCGACCTAAGTTAAAAACTAAATACATATTTCTGCATTCCAAAACCTTTACTGATCTCAATTGTGGATATTTAACACGATCAGTAATTTCAACTATTATCCATTAGCTGTAATTGCTATGGATTGTTTTGTATAAATTAAAATTGTATAACCAACTTCTACAAGTATTGCATTTAGGTAATGTTGAATATAAACTGCTTGAAGGAATTGTGAACATGATTTTAAAATGTAATGTGTTTGAATTTCATAATAACAGTACATGATAGTTTTTTAGTCATAGTATTCTATTTTGAAAATTTCTTTTGTGTCATGAAACCATGCAGCAAACAAAAACTTATGATGATTTTAATTTAATTTAGTACAAACCATCTGAGAAAAAATAATTTTTTTATTTGTAACATTAATATGAAGTAAAAATAACTTGTAATATAAAAGTTAAAAAAAAATGGATAAAATTATATATTTACCTTAAAATTTAAAAAAAGTATGTTACCGCTATACTAAAATTTCATCAAGTAAAATAGAAAAAAAAATTTTTTTTTACCTCAGTGTATTTCTTTAATATCTGATACATTCCTGTTGAACTATTGTCGTAGTTTTCGATTTTCAATAATATTTTCACAGAAACTGTCTGCTTCTCATGCTTTTTTCTTCTTTAATTACATATTGAATACAATTTCTCCAAGTATTTGCATCTTTTCTGTTAACAACTTATATCAGTAAATGTTTTACATCATTTAACTAAAATGTTGTGTTAATACTCCCAGTGACTCCCTTTGACTTGTGCTCATATCATTTCTATTGGGTTAAAATTGCAATGGTATGGAGGAAGATGCAACAGAAAACATTTTCTTAATCTTATAAGTTCTACTTTTGACATATCTTTGATGTACATGATTTTCTTTGATTTTAATCATTGAATAGTTCCTGATTTATAATTAGATCATAAAATTCCTGATTTTTGGGTAGAAGTGCTTGAAATTTTTTTTCAGTTTTCAGGCAATGGTATGGTACATTACCCATTACTTGGGCGAATCCATCAGCAAAAGTTTTGATAATGTTTGTATATTACTACGTAAAATTGTCACCATTCATTTTATTGTGATACTTTCAGGAATATCTGGATTCAAGTACCCACAAACCACCATTCAAAAATCAATTTGCACTTCCTATGTTTACCTTTTTCAGCTGGGGTTTTTACCCCAGTGACAAACCTTTCATAAAAGCATCTTTTGCATTCTATTCTTTATCCACCCATTTCTTTTTCCTTTTCATCCAGAGGTCCTGGGTTCAAATCCAGGTCAGGCATGGCATTTTTCACACACGCAACAATTCATTCATCTTATCCTCTGAAGATATACAGTTAATGGTAGTTCTACCAGAGGTTAAACAAAACAAAAAAAAAATTTATTTTTCCTGTACATGTTCCGCATTAACCAAAGTTTCATTTAGTTAATAAATTGACTTACCTTCTTCACGAAATCAATTAATTTCTCTTAAATATTCTCTAAGCTGTGAAGTAATATCTTCACATTCTGTCAATAAAGAATTATTTTTCCTATACATGAAATGAAAATTCATTGATTTTAAAACATGATATAATGTACTTATAGAAAAATTTGGCAGTTTAGAATCTATATTCACTGCATTTAATATTTAGTTCAAGTTGGGAAGCTTGTTATTGAAATAAAATTATAGCGGTTTATTCTAATAGTGGTTTTACTAAAATTGTCCAACTTTTCAATTGTTTTTATTCATTATTGAATCTTTTTAGAGTTGACTTGTTTACTTGCAATCTTGTGTTTTTTTATTATATTAAAAATTATACTTTCACTAACACTCGTTGTACTACTTGCTTTCCGAGCAATTTCTCTTAACTGCAGGTTCATATTTATCTTGTTATACACATGTTGCTGATTATTTTTTTCGAGAGCTACTTAAGGGTTTTCTCAGTTTGTGGTTTATGACAAAATTACTTATTTTTAAAATTAGATTTGCACAAAAACCAGGATAAATTATAATTAATGAAAATAACACTGAATAAAACTTATAAAACTATCTACAAAATTGTATCTTACCCAGTGTAACACGATAACATAGCCTGAATTACTATCTTTCACTGAACTAGAATGAAACATTACAAATGATATCATTACTAAGCATCAATAAAAAAGACTCAACAAAATTTTTAATTGCTTATCATCGGCATTTCATGGTGCTAGACAATAGGTGGCTTATAGTACATATTACTCGTACATGCATAAAGCAATAATTGCATTTGTACCTTGGTGACAGATAGATTCAGCCTAAACTACTGAGATATTACTAACATGTGCTGAATTCATATTTATATCTGCTGCACAGTTTCCTGAGACAGGGAATAGTTGGATTGATCTTGATAATTCAGAGGTGGTAAAAATCTGCTTTTTAACTGTGAAACATTTCTTAAATAAACTTCTAACCTGTACCAAAAGGGATTTGTATGAGTGTGAAGAAAAGGAACATATAGGATATCAGGCAATACAAGTCTAGGTTTACAGAAGATTGGCAGGTGTTTTTTTTTATGATAATTTGCCAAATTTCATATTTTGTAATTGTATAAATGGTCTTTTGTTAATCCAAAACATATTTTATTAGTATAATTTTATTGGAATTCATGAGTGTTTCTAAATATTTTTGTGTTGTGTTAAACCGTCTAGTAAACTTAGCTGTACAAATTGGGTTTTTTTGTTTTGCAAAGCATACATTAACTTCTAGTATGTTATCTATACTGTATTATTGATTTATTCATCTGAATATCTTTTTGTAGATTTTATATGCCCTTAATTACATGTTTCTGATTTTATAATAATTTTTAGTTAAAAGTAAAAGGTATTATTATCCCACAATATTTATACAATACAGTATATCTTTTATTTTTCAGTAAGTTCTTTTACTGCTTCCCACTTCCTTAATCTTCTTTATTCAACAATTGTGTGGAAGTTTTATTTGAAAAAATTAAAAGCTGTCAAATTATTAAAAAAAAACAAATCATATATTTAGACATAATCTTTGTATAATATAAAATATTGTCTCTTTATTTTTTTTTCTGATTTGGTATTTACTTTTGTTTTTATAATTTTTTAAAATTTTTGTAATGAGTTATAAGTGTATCATTTCTATTACATCATTAGAATAACTTAAAGTTTAATCTTAGCTTATCTTTTATTAACTAATCATTTTTGCTTATATATTTCCTTTATACGTTCATTATAATATTTTTCTAATATAATTTTCTTACTTTATCTTTTAATATCTAGTGTTATTTTCTGATTTTTGAACTTTAATTGCTTTTAATTTAACATGTCGTGAAAAAATTTATAAATGTAAAAAATAAAATAATTACTTTTAATTGTTTATGATGTAATAACTTTTTTATTTTTTGTAATGGAATTCTTTTTAAGATTTATTAACTATTTTATTAAATAAATTTTAATTTTATTGAATAATTTGCATTTTCAGGTAGGCAGAATGTAATGATTAATGAAAACCCTAATGATGTCGGAAGAATATTTAACAATATCAATAGTAAATATGGGAATTCATTTAATGACAGTGAAGAATTTTCATTTCTGTTGGATGATGAAGCAAGTTTATTAGCTGAAAAACAACTTAAGGATCAGTTTACTAATTTTGATAACATTTCAGTCGAAGATAATCAGAAGAAAACTTGGCATGGTAGAAAGGAAAAAAGAAGAGTTTTTATCGGTCCAGGGTCATTTCCATGTCCTGGATGTGGTAAAGTTTATAGATGGAGAAGAACACTTATTAATCATAAAAATTTTGAGTGCGGCAAAGAACCGCAGTTTAAATGCCCTTTTTGTACCTTAAAGTCAAAAAGAAAAAGTAATATATTTGCACATATCCGAAAAGTCCATAAAAATTCTTTGATTTATAAAACTTAGATTGTATGGAATAATTGTTTCTCAGTATTTGTTACTATATTTTTTGTAATAGTTACATAGTCTTTTTAAAGTATGTTAATTTGTTTAGTCATTTTGAATTATGTGATAAAATTTTTTTTGTAACTAAGGTTGTAATGCTGATGTA
>JAAAKQ030266416.1:11141-31944 GCA_010016005.3 Zanna intricata | reverse complement strand
ATTTGTACATTTGTGAGCTCATGATAAATGAATTAACGGTTCTGTTGTATTAAATGTAAGAATAACTCAAGATGTTATTTATCCATTAAATCTATTTTTTTTTGTAATAGAGTAAAAAATGTATTGGAGGAAAAAAGTCTAAAGCTGTTCATACTTAAATTGCCAAAAATTTCAGAAGTGTTTAAAAATCATGAAAAATGATTCCCTTTTTACAAAGAATATTCATCAGTTCACTGGTTAATAAAACATTGTTGCTCTCATGTATCGATTTCTTCTATACATTTTGTCTCAGAAATATAAGTATAAAACGTTTTTTAACATAAATTCACATAAGCTTTTCAATTATGTAAAACAGAAAAGTTAATTAAAATTACTAGTTGGAATTTGGAGATAAATGGATGAACCAATTTATTGCAAACATTTGGTATAGATGTCAAGAGAATTATATTTGTTAATACCTGTAATTTTTTATTCTCCTGTAATTTTCACCCAAAAATTTAAAGAAATTAAATTCCTTTCAAATATATTTGATTTGAAAGAAAATAAATTTTTTTTTATTAGTTACAAGTAATGAAAGATTAGCGGTTTAATTTACCAGTTTAGGGTGTATGAGAGATAAAACTAGTTACATTATCTGAATTTCAATCAAATAAAATGTTTAATTTATATAAATGTTATAAAATTTATAAGGGATTGATTTATGTAAAAAAAATTTTTTTTTATAATTAACCAACACTTTTCTTATCAACATTACTTCCATGCTAATGAATGATACATTTATCAGTTATTTATATAATAATATCCTTTTGAAAACGAAACTTCTTTGGTTTCTCATAGCAATTAGTTAATTTTATGTGCAATCAATAAATATGCAAGAAAAGAAGAGTTTAAGAAATTATTCATTTAACAGTAATAATAATTTAGGTTGCTTACTAACTATAAATTAATTAATTAACCTATAAATGCACCAATTTCAATCAGTTCATAATGATTTAAACTGCCCATATGTAGAGGCTATACACAACTTGACTTCAGAAAACCTTTTACCCAAAATCAAAATCTAGAATGTTACCGTTATTTTTTGTACTTATGTCTTGGTTCAGTCTTTGCATTATAATTAAAAAATAATTTACACTCTTACTGAACAATATCAATATCCAGCCCTCTATCAATCTATACAGACTGTTTGTACATAATTCATCACTTCCATTCTTATTCAATCTATGCATTTTACCTTTCACAAGTGAATCATGTATGCCTTGTTTAGCTTTCTGTGTAACATAAAAGTACAGTCCACAGCCTGAGTTTCAATCCTAGCTGGTGAGGTGTAGTGATAATTACTCATTATCCTCAATTTTTTCTTCTACTTATCTAAATATGTTTATTTTGTTTGAGATAGCTTTGACAATGTATATACATCTTGCAGTTACAGATTTGTTGTCAAATATTGGCATGATTTTTTTTTTTGAGAAAATAGAATGTAGCTTTTTTCAGAATAACTAGTAATAATCATTTGCATGTTCTTTAAAAATAATAAAATAAAAAATATTTTTACATTATTTTTATTTTTTATTTGAAAAAAAGTTTTTTAACTGAAGCAATGTAATGTTAAAATTTTAGTCATTTATCTAGTCAACATATTTATGATTTATATATAATTTTTATTATTTTGTTTTTATTTGTTTCTTCTAAATAAAATTGTTGGATGTTCTGTGTTCATTTATTCTTCTTTTTTTCTAATATATTAAAATGTGTGTTTGTTTCTTATTGTTACTACTCATAGTTTTTAAATACTGTATTATTACTTATAACAAAATATGGTATAGCATATTTATAAAGAGTATTTAAAATCTGTTTTTATTTAAATTAGACTTATACATACAATAATATATCATTGTTGTTATTGAGTGTGTTAAAGCATGAAATATTTAGTGTTTTATGTTTTGTCAGCTTATGATTTAATGTTAAGAAGTAGCAATTGGAATATGAAATGAGCTCTTTCCATTTACATGTAGTATTTCCATCTGTGATTTGTATATAGGGTATATATATTTATTTAAAATTCTTTCTTTCTTCATTCTCTGGATAATAATGTTATTATCTGATATGATTCTACGTATTAACATTTAAAAGTAACTTTATATTTTAAATAATTAATATATTAATCCCTTTTGCATACTTTTCCTTGGAAGTTTGCCTTGCCTTCTGTACAGACTTAAGAAATACCTAAGTTTGAACACATTACTAAATCTATCAACAAATTTAAATCAATGCTTACTTTGTAATTCATCATTCACTTATATTTTTTAAAAATTGCAAATTTGAAATTTACTTAAGAAATAATAAAAAAAATAGCGCTTTATTTTCTTTACATTTGCATATGATAATGAAATAAGTTATTATTTAACAACCTGTGTGATAATTAGGTAAGCGTGTAGTGAACGAATCTAAATTTATTTTTGAGATATCCCAGATAAAAGTTGGAGAAATCCAACTTTTGAAATGAAATGACTTTTAGAAATGAAAATAAAATGACTTTAAATAAAAAACCTAATATTAAATTGATAATTAAAAGAAGGAAGAAATGTTTACGTTGTAATTTACAATAAACAAAATAACAATTTTCAAAAAAAAAAATTGTATCTGTGTTTCATACTCTTAAATATTATTCTTGAACTAAATGTTACATATGAACTGTGGTGAAGGAGGGTCTAAAATGTAACAGAACCTCACGTGGGCAAGAAAAGTAGGTCTATAAATTATTAGTTAATGTCATATAATTTAATTATTGGTTCTTCATTAAATTAAATTATCAGACTAAAAATATTGTATTAAAACAATAGTTTTAATTAAACATAAAAATAATCGCTTTGAATCTTAATCACAGAACACATACAAAATAGTTAACGGGATAAAAATATAATGTCAATGAGCTAGTATTTAACACTGGATTGTATTAGATTTTTATGGAAAGTAGTAAAATTTTAACACAGAAGCAGGAAATATAATAATGGCTACAGTGACATATGTATGTACAGTTGGCATGGTAATATTTTGATGTTATAATTTTTGCAGAAAGGATTACTAACAGTTTTAAAATATATCATTCAATGGTTTGTGCTAATATTACTGATTAAGAGTTTATTTTTTGTTAATATTTTATTATTTATTATATTGTGCTGAGACTTGTTGTATACATATAGTTTATGTAAAATAATATAAATTGAATATTTAAAGGATTTTGTATTTTTTTGCTGAAGTAATGTATAAGTATTTATGTGTAATATTGTGTTACAAGACCTTACTCATTGCTGAATCTACCTTCCTAAGAATAGCTATGTTAAATATACCAGCAAGTATGCTATTAATAAAAAAGTATGCTTGTTTAGGTTAAGGAAAGAAGTGGATAAACATAAATTAAAACTATTTTTCCTATTTTAGTTTTAGAAACCTAATCTTTTTCCTATATTATTTCTTTAATTTCGAAATGAAATTTGATCACCATCTATATTATAATTGTGCTTAATTATGTAACTAATTTCTTGGAAGTAATAGTGCATGTCTTCATTTTATTGAATTCAACATTATAAAAATGCAGTACATACATATCTACTAAAAGAAAAACAGTGAATGTCTAGCTTGCTGCTTTGTTGATTGTTGAAAGCATATATTTGTTTTAAAGATCATACTGTTGTATTTTAGCACAAAATCCTGAGGGGTATTCTTATCTGGGACCTTTCATATAAAAGGGTGAGATGCTATCTCTTAAGTTACAGAGATTGTAAGGCAGTAATGATTTTTTAAATTTAATAATATGGTTATTAAATGATTTAAAAAGGAGTATTCATCACAAAGTTTTAAGATATTTATACAAGTTAGATCATAGACATCTCGTTATGTAATGACACCAGAATGCTTAAAAAATGAGGTGCAGCACGGCATTATATTTCTAAAATGCGAGAAAACATTAAGGTAATTTAAATATTTAACAGTTTAACTTGATGAAAATTATTTTGTATTGTACAAAAATTATGTAAGAAAATATTAAATTAATTAATTAATTAGTGTGTTGATGGAAATTATTCTTTCTGAAACAGAGGTATTGTTTATGTTTTGAAACATCAAGACTGGTTATACTGATTGAAAAAATAATAAGAATTGACCAATAAGGCTAATAAGAATTGTTTTAAATTTTTTAATGATTAATAAATATTTTTATTAATCAGCTGTTTTGTTTTAAAATTTGTCTATTCCATTTACGCTTAATTACTAATAAATAACTTTTTGATAAATTATTTAGGTGTTGATTTAAATAACTCACTTCAGTTAATATTTTGTTTGACAATAATTAACTAGAAGTTTGGCTGCACAAATAAGTTATCAAAGGTTTTTTTTAATACATTTCTTTGTATAAATACTAATGGCTGTAGAAACTATTCAACCCTTTTTTTTTTTTTTTATACAATATTATTTGTACTTTGATTGTCATGAAATTCTAATTATTGGTAATGAAGAACATAACTATATTATATTTTTATATGACTTCTTTTTTGTTTTGATAATGATAGTGGTTCAGAATTTATGAATTTTATCTTTATCATATGAGGAAATTATGATGCCCCTTTGTATTACAAAGAATAAAATTGCATTGTTTGTTAATATACAGTTTTATTTTACATGAATTTTTTTTAACAGAAAATTGAGAAATCTGAATTTAAAGTTATATAACAATATGCTAAACCAGATTGTGTATTAAGACTTTTTTAAAAATTCATCAAAATATATTTTTTAAATCGTCCTAAAGATTGATGTTGCTGCTTCTTCCACATTAGTGTTGGACTGATATTACTGCTGATAGTCCACTTTTTAATTAAGCAGAAATATGTTAAAAATATAATTGAAAAATCCGAGTGATTTGAATTGTATTATCTGTTGTGATTTAGTATATGTTGAATGTTTTTATATTTTAATTAATTTTCAAGTGTGAAGAGACGGAATCCAAATCAAACACTTTCTGACAACATTCTTTACATATATCTGCATAATTTATAAAACTACCTAATGGTAACATTAGGGATGATCACAAAGGCGACTAAATATGTTAAGAAATATGGTTTTTTTAAAGAACCAATTTTTAATGCAATTTGCTTATGTGTGTCATTACAAAATCTTAAAATTCATCGACCGTGAATCATAGGCAACAGAATAATTAAAAGAAAAAAAAGCAAACAGAAAACTATGTAATATTTTTTTTTTTGCGTCGCTGATTGTTAGCTTATGAATGGCATCAGATAATACAATGTTGAGTGGGGATTTAGTGTACACATTTTTTAACATAATCTTTATGTTATTTAACATTAAACTGTTTTCATATATTGTTGAATTTTATTTCTTGCAGGTAATACCTGTGATGTCTAGTCAAAAATAAATAGTAAATCGGGATAAGTATTTTATTCTGAAATTTGTAAATTTCATAGTTATTATTGTAAAACATGATTGTTATTGCATTAAAATATTATTTAGTTTATTTTTGTATGTAATTTTTATGAGTTAATTTGGTTAATAATTTTATTGAAGTATTTTGTAGCATAGAAATTTTATTGCTGTATATGTATTGCCATCCAGTTTGTGTTAAGTACTGTTGTAGTTGTGTAATGTATGAAATAATTATCGTGTTAAAAGTACCAGTTTATTAAATGGCTAATGAGAATTGTTCTTAAATTTTTTAATGATTAATAAATATTTTTATTAATCAGCTGTTTTGTTTTAAAATTTGTCTATTCCATTTACGCTTAATTACTGATAAATAACTTTTTGATAAATTATTTAGGTACTGGTTTAAATAACTCACTTCAGTTAATATTTTGTTTGACAATAATTAACTAGAAGTTTGCCTGCACAAATAAGTTATCAAAGGGTTTTTTTTTTTTAAATACATTTCTTTGTGTAAATACTGGTTGTAAATAATGGCTGTAGAAACCTATCAAACTTTTTTTTTTTTAATATATATAGAATTATTTGTACTTTGATTCTTATGAAATTCTAATTATTGGTAATGAAAGACATAACTATATTATATTTTTATATGACTTCTTTTTTGTTTTGATAATGATAAAATTTATGAATTTTTATCTCTGTCATTTGAGGAAATTATGATGCCCCCCCTTAATATTACAAAGAATAAAAATACAATTTTATTTTGCATGAATTTTTTTAAATATATAATTAAAACATTTTTAGGGAAGTAAATTAAAAAATTAAAATAAATATGCAGAAACCTTGGACTTACATCTCATTGTTGTGTCTTTAAAATTTGAAAATTGATGAATTCATTTTGAACCAAACTTCAGTAGTAAAATGAAAATAAAAAAATATTGATTATTAATTTGTTTCTTTTACATCCTGTTAATAAAAGTATGTCCATAAGATTTCAGCTTCTTCAGCATTCCTATCTCCAATTAATTCGTAATCACTAACAACCAAGCCACTATTATAGATGAATGAAGAGGTGAATGAATCATTAGGTGCAACTGTATGGGTTGTAAAAAGTTCTCATCTGTAATGATGAATCTTTTTGACAGTGTGGGCATGTGTTACTGTGAATGAGTTCCACATTGCTGATTCTGAATTTCATACTATATTTTTGAAATTATTTTACAGTTCATCTCTACTGTGATTGTTGTTCCTGGCTTCATGCAATCACAGAACTGACAGTTGCATTAAAATGTGACTGAGTTCGCTTGAATTTTTTTCTCTTTCATGAGCTTGATTGATGGCACTGCATGTATTGTTGTTTGGACTCACATGAAAAAAGTATTGATTTCCTTTAAAAGTTCATACTAAAAGTATGAAAAAAAGTTTTTCATTTCCCTCAAAAGTACATGGAAAAAATTCATCTTCTTTTGTCTCATGCTATGAGACAGATTTTTTAAAAAAAATGCATATGTAAGTGTCATCCTTTGCTTTCTGTACATCAGTCAACATTTTCAAGATCTGTCTTGCACGCAAGCTATGACAGCATAGTTTTGTAGTAACAATTTGTACATTGTACTCTCTGTGGAAACTCCTTTGCATGAACATTAATTAATGTTAAGGTGCTGGTTTTCTCAAACTTTTACAGTAACTTGTTGAATAAGGTCATCTTTTCATTCCTCTTTTCATCATGATCACATGGCCTTCATCAATCTTAGAGTACCATTGTTTACTTTTTCTTCCTTTATTACTGATAGGCCTATAAATTTCACAAATTCATAAATTTTTGAAGCAACTTAATCACTTTGTGTTTAAAAATTTAATCACTTCGGATTTCACAGTGCAGGATTCTTTTAATGTTGCATTTATCATTAATTACTGTTAATTTAAACCAAACAACAACAGACTGCTGATAGCTAGCTAGTGAAGCATTTTGAAGCTGCTGTGCATGTCCAATGTAATTAATTTTTGCCCTTCACTTTTTATTTGCAATCAGTCTTACTATTGAACATGTCTTATGTGTTTTATGTTAAATCAGTAAATTCTGATTTATCTTCATACTTGGCTGAGTTATTGATGAAATACATTGTGTAAAAAACTTTTATGGTAAGTGGAGAAGATGTTCTTGGTTCATTGGATGAATGGACAGTCAGACGGACACTTAGTTTTATTGTAATTATAGTCTAATCTTTTTTTGAGTTTACAAAAGCAATCTTTAAATAAATTTAATACCTATTGGATTTTAATATCTTAATACTTATTGGATATGTTAACTGTCATAACTACGGTTGGAGGTGATCTGATATGAGCCACAAGTCACTCCCAAAAATGACATCTATCTTTAAGAATAACAAGCTTCCCGTCCCATGCCATACTTATTACAGAACATAAGGAGTAAAGTGGTTTACCCAGTGCAAATAAATAAATGTATATATATATATATATATATATTAGGTGATTCAAAAAGGACTTCACAATTTTAAAAGCATATAAAAATTTATTGAGATAACTTTAAAATTTGTTTGAAGTCTCATTTCATAAAAAAAAACACATCAAGTTGGTGTCATCCAACATTCACTTTGGTTTGACATGGCATCCACTTATGATGCAACAGACATATCACCAGAATTAAATTTCATTCCAGGCCTTAGCGAGAAAATTGGGCATTACCTCTGCAACTGCTGTATTAATTCGAACTCTAGCTGAACAAATCAGCAGGCAAAGGTGGGGACATAAACTTGATGTTTAATCCCACAAATCCCAGAAGAGAAAGTCTAGAAGGGTGCCTAATCTCGAGAGCAAGGTGGGCAAACAATCAGAGCTTCACGACCAATTCACTGACTTGGGAATCGAGAATCAAAAATATCTCAGACTTCTATTCGGCAGTGAGATGGTGCCCCGTCTTGCTAATATTAATGCATCCATCTTGATTATCATCATTTAACTGAGAAATTAGAAAATTTTGAAGCATGTCCAGATAAATGGTATTGTTTGTGGTTGCCTCCTGGAAAAATATGGGCAAACCATCTTTTTTTGCTTAGGGTACAAAAAACATTGATCTTAGGGCTATCAATCAAGAATGTGCTGCAAAGTTTCATGAGGGTTTTTGCTACCCCATAATCAGGGTATTTACCTTGCAGCTGATGTGAAACCAATAATTCATTACTAAAAATCACATTGTCTAAAAATGTATTGTTGTCTGCAATTATATATGTTATTTCTACACAAATTGCAGGTGAGCAACTTTGTCGTCATCTGTAATGCGTTGAACCATGGTTAGTTTATATGACTCCAAGTGCAATCGTTTACATAATACACACCAAATAGTCATTTATAGAATGCCAGGTTTCAAGTGATGCTCAAGTTGATATCTTTGGACAATATGCAAAGCTTTCTCCGAGTTATTTCACAAAAGCTTTAGGGTTGTCTGGGTTCCTGATGATTTTAATTGTTTAACAGAACAACCTTTCTCAACAAGGGTTTGTATCAATAGTAAACTGTATGCCTACCATATTCTCTACAAAATTACATTTAACTGCAGTTGCTAACTGCAAATCGTGAAACCAAAACTATGTATTCATTTTTAACAACTTGGTGATAATTTTGGTGCTGAAATTTGATACTAATGAACTACTTGAGTCAAAATTTGGTGTGTTTTCCTGTGAAATGAGATCTCAATCGAATCTGTAAGTTATCTAAATAAACTTTTATATGCCTTTAAATCTTTGAAGTCCTTTTTTGAATAGCTTGTTTTATACATATATATATATATAAAGAGATATATTTGAAATAAAGTAAATTGTTGATAAGTGACAAAAAAGTTGAATTTATTCTACAAATGACCAAACTGTATTATCTGACAAACATATTATCTACACAAAGCTTTTATTACTTGATCTGTCAGTTGGACTACCTAAAAATTAATTTTTATTGATAAAAGTTATTTTATCAAATGATTAGTTTACTTACACTTTAAACACATATTTTATTCATACAGTATTACATTCATTTCATGTGGGTAGCCTCTTGTATATGCACCCATACATCGGTATATTATATTCATAAACGTTCACGCTTTTTACCATGTTTATATCGGAAAACATATTTCTTTAAAAAAAGTTTTTCTTGTAAATTTAGCTTTTAAAAGTGCAAAAATATAACTATAATTTTGAGCATCTTTTTCAGTGTAATTATTTGTAATATTGTTGTAATAGCATCTGCCTTAAAAAAGTTAGGAAACCTACTATTTAGTCTAATAATATGTTCAGTCAGTATTGTAATTGTTTGTGCGTTTTGTTTTTGCATAAAATGTACTGTATTTATTTTACAAAACAATAAATTTATAACAACAGATTGAAGTTCAAATTAGAAACTTAGAGGTTTCTTAATCTTTTTGATGTGGGAGACGTTAATGGCAACGCCATCAAAAACTTCACTGAGAAAGATTTTAAAAATTAACTTAAAAAATCTTTAGAAGGATTATTTTCCATAATATGAAAGTGAATATTTAGTAAATTTGATTGTTGAAAAGTTACATTTAGAGTGATATTGTAAGACACATCAGAATTAACAGTTTCTGGTTATTGTTTACTAATAATAAAAATTGAAAAGATGGAACATTAAAGTTATTGAAGCGTAGGTATTGACTAAACATATCTTTAAAAACAATTGATATACATTTCATAGCCTGTCCCAATCTTTTTCCTGGCAGCAATGTAGAAAAAAAAAATTGTGACTATTTTTTTTAGTGATATTACAGGTTTCTAAGTAGCAATAATAAATATTTTAGAAATTATTTTTTATTCTAATATGTACATTAATCTGAGATTGTAAACTTATATGCATACAGGCAATTGTCATATGTCAGTTGTATAAACAGTAGAGTCAATTTTTGAGGTGAAATGATTAGAAAGGTAAAAGGTGAGTGTTGTTTAAATTTTCATATTCATTTATAAATGCCTGATTATGTTCTGGTGTGTACACGGTATTGGTTCTGTTAAAATGTATTTTTAAAAAACATAATATCTCTTATTGCTTAAATTCTGTAACAGTTATGTTAAAAAAAGAAAAAAGAAAAAAAAAAAAAAGGTTCAGTTGTAACACTATTTTTATAAAGAATTTGTACCTAACATGTCACTTCATTAAAGTATGTTTTGTTATCTTGTTCCTTATATTTGTATATATATTTAATGCATTACAGAATTTTCTGGAGGAAATTGGAATGAAGGTATTTTATTCACCGACAGACGCGGCATACAACAATCAAATCAGGTATTTAATGGACATGCATGCCCGCAGTGTAATAAGATATATCGGTGGAAGAAGAATTTACGAAGACATTTAAATCTTGAATGCGGCAAAGAACCAAAGTTTCAGTGCAGTTATTGTCCGCATAAAACTAAACATAAACAGAACCTTTTAATGCACGTTAGATATAAACATAATATTAATATTGATAATAAATAATGTTGTAATAAATTAACTAAAAAATGAATCTTTCTAAATTAAAAAAAAACAAAGAAAATAATTGTGAATAATTAAATTGATTTTATCTATTACTACTTTTGTGTTTTTTATTTTATTATTTTGATATTTGTTTGTTTTTTCCTTGTATTGATTATTTACTTGTTAATAAAATGAAATCGTTGTGTAGCATTTCTTATTATATTCTTCATAATCCAGGTTAAATTATCTTTGCTTTTACATATTTATTTCTCATCAAAATAAGAGTATATGCATCATTGCAGGTAAAAATTGCATTGCTTCTATGTTATCTCATCTGTTAAACATCAGTCGCTAGGAAATTAAAAGTATTTTCATGATTTAAGTTATAACTTTTCTTATTATTACATTTTTTCAGTAAATATAACCAGTAATCTTTCTGCAAAAGAAAAAAAACAGTATGTCATAATTTGCCATTCTTTAAAAAAAAATTTTTATGTAGTTACGAGTATTAACATACAGTTTAAATGATGACAGTATATCTTATTTAATACACATATTTGGCCAGCACAACAATAAATATTACTTATATTTTATTTTTTGAACTAGAATTAACTGCTTAAATATTTTTTTATCTTCTGAGCTACTGAATGTCAACTCAAAATAATTATCAGTTTGTAATATTTCTTTATTCATACATTAGTAACAACAGTCTAATGCCAAATAATAGGTGATAATAATGAATTTTCCACGAAGTATGGCATATCTGACCAAGACTCAAACCCGGAACTTCCAGATGAAAGAGAGATATACCATTTTTCACATAGTTCACAATATATCATGAGAAACTGAATCCAACTTTAATTTTTGTGTATACTTTTCATCGAGAACTATTTTATGCTAAACAGAAGGGTACCTTATTTAGCTTAAATTCAGTTGAACTATTTAATAATCTCCCTTCTTGGTAAACTTTGTGTATATTAAAATTTATTAAGCGATTATAATTCTATCCATTCATTCAGAATATGTTATTTTTTGGTGTTCCTAGTCTAGTTAGGTTGGCCTACATAAATCTATTTATAATAACAGTGGACTAAAATTACTATTATTAAATACATTCTGCTGTCTGATTTCTTCATTATTGAGCTTAAAAAACTAAAAAAAATTATTAAATTCTATTTTTTTGTGGTCTTAGAGTAAACAACTTTGTGGTAGATGGGCATCTTTGCAGTTTACAAGTTGCAGCTGTCTCATTTGAAATACTACTATGTATTTTAATGCTATATATCAGTATAGTTCAGCAACTGAAGCTCTCAGTTTAAATTCTATTTCATCAAAGAATTGTAGTTAAATATATCTGTAGTAGGTTGAATAATGTACTGCAGAAATTTTTTTTTTGCTTATAATGGATTCCAAAAGACCCACCTCAGCCACATTATACAAATGCCTTAGTAAAAACTAATTCCTTCACATAAATACAGTATTTGTAATAGCTTTGTGGAATGTCTTCAATGCTTTGATTTGGTGTGATGTCTTGATATTGTTGCTGCATCTCTTTTTTATTTTAATAGCCAATGGGATGTTCAGTGCTTGTTTGTTGAATTTTTTGAGCAAATATTTTTCTTCGAAGTCCTGGTATATTCTTCAAAATTACAGGTCAGTAACACCGTATTAGATATGTATATTTTTGTAACTAGTGTAAAGCTCTCTCTATTTACAGAAGTATTTTTTTACAATACATTTCTGATGTATTTGTTTTTGTATGATCTGATTACACTAATTCTAGCTGAATTAATGTTGGAGAAAATCTGCAGACCAGAGGCATTATATTTACAAAAAATTTACGAAGTAATTTAAATACTTGTAATGTTTATTACTAATTATTTTTCATATATTTCTTGATACATTGATGTAATTTGGTTCATATTTTTTAAGGCTGTTAATACAACTAAAATAAAAAACATTATTAACAAAATCTAATATTTGGATAAGAAAACTGTCTGATAAAGATAGTCTGCAATGGTTTTAAGTAACTTTGTGTTTAATATTTCATATTACTACTTTTGTACTTTATACATTTTGAAGGTGATACGACTCACCATCAGAGACAGTGTTATATGGGTGCTGTATTCTTTTCGCAGATATTTATAATGTTTTAAGTTGTGAGAAGATGATTGCCTTGAATCAGCAAATTGTGTTAGTTGGATACTGTATGTGATTAACTCCTAAACCAAATTTATGGCAGTATACCTTCAAAAAAGGTTCGAAGGTCATATGTGCGACCACATATTTCAATGTAAAATTTTTTGTTCTTTTCATTGGTGGGTTAAAAAATAGGTCATGCCATTTGAAAATATCGTGTTAACCTTGAAATAAGATCAAGATCAAATCCGAGGTCAATATAAGGTGTCCCTCCTCTTATATGAGTAACTTTTGTTTGGATCATTTTTCTGTGTTGTGCATAGTTGACGAGAAAATCGCCTGGGGGAAACACTGTGTATATATATCAGGTGTGACAGGAAAGTTTTCAAGTCAGGGCTTGTAATTTCAAAATGGCAATACTTATAAGCTATTGTGATGGATCTCCTTCAAAGTAGTCCCTTTCTGAATAAACACACCAACTCCAACTGTATTTCCTGTTTTGGAAGAATTCCTGAAAATGTCTTTCTTAAGGGTTTTAAGAACCCTCTCCGTATTAGTTTGGATATCTTAAATTGAGTCAAACCAGTTCCCCTTCAGCGAAAACTTCAATTTATGAAACAGATCGGCAGTGGCTACATCAAATAGAGTGGTTGCAAAAGCAGAGAAATTTGGAATTTGGCCAAAAATTCTATTGTGAATGCACGATGAATCAGTACGTTGTCGTTATGCAGTTCTTGCCTTTCCACAGTGCCGGCCTTTTCTTTTCATTTTCTTCTTTATATTTTTGCACAAACGCTGGAAGAGACTTTTATAGTGTTCCTGGTTGATTTTCTATCCCTTAGGAGCACATTAATGGTGCACTATACCCGTAGAATGGAAAAAACCACCAATAATATCTTCAAATTTGAGCGACTTTGTCGTGCTTTTTTCGGTCATGGTTAACTTGACCCTTCCATTGTGATGACACTCTACATTTGTTTCATATTCATACTCATAAACATATTCGTACTCATAATCGTCTGTAGTAATTATGCTATTTAACAAATCTGAGTCAGTTTCGATCCAATTAATCAGTTCTTGGAACACTTTAAGCCAGTGTTGTTTTAGCTCGACTGACATTTTGAAATGAATTTCGCAAACATTCGATGCAAGTTAAGATTTTCAGTTAAAATTGTTGGAATCGCTTAGAAACTTAAACTCAGTTCATCGGCCATCTTCCTAATTATAAGGCTATGGTTAGAGCGCACTAAATCGCCAATTTTGACAATATTCTTGTTAGCTTTTGATGTGGAAGGTGTTGAACCAGATAAAAATATTTGATCGGTTCAGATATTTATTCTCAAAAGCTGTCTTAAGAGCTCATAGATCTCCAAGGCATATTTCTCGGTTTTCAAGCAAACTTTGACACCAATTCGTGTTCTCTGTTTTCATCCATATTGTGTAATCAATCATCCACTGAGAACCGAAAACAATCTTTGACTCACCAGGATGCCATTCTCTTCGGAATAGAGATATGGCGGTCATATTTTCAGAACGTTTCAAAGACAAAACAAGCATCCCCAAACCAAGCTTCTACAAACAAGTTTACAATAAACAAACAAACTTCCCAAAGAAGCTTTTTTGGAATGCTTCTACACCTGCAGGGAAACTTCCTCTCCTATTAATCAGTGGCGATACCTGTCTTAAAACTTTGTAATTGCATCTCGCGGGCTGTACGTATGTGTGTGAATGCACATACACACATACTCACACACATATACATGAGGCATAATCATAAAGTAAGGGCCATTGGCTTATATTAAATATTAGCGGGTCTGAATACAGTTTCACGCATGCAGGGGCCATCTATCGGCTACTTACGAAGCCACTGTAGTTGTTTTGATTCTGTAGTCATTTGCCTGCCGGTCAGTGCAGCTCTCAATGCCACGACAGTTCTCTTCTGCCAGTTGTGAACTGCGCACTGTGATTCGATTTTTGTATGCAAAAGGATATTCAGCTGCTGAAATTCATTGGAAGTTGTGCCTATTGTATGGACCTATAGTAATGAGTGAAGGAAAGCTTAGACAAAGGTGTCAAGACTAAAAATGAATGAAAAGCAGAATGGCAGGTCCCAGTACTCCAACCGGCAAAAATGGCGTCATTATGATTGATTTCATGGAATGTGATCAACAAATGCAGCAGATGTGCACATGAAATGCTCACCAAACTGAGAAATGCGATCCAAAATCGACGACGTACGAAACCGTCATCCTATGTAATCCCTCTTTATGACAACGCGCGTTCTCACACCGCTGCCTTAACCAAGAAGAAGATTCATTTCGTTGGGAACTTTTTAACCACCCTCCATATAGTCCTGACCTTGCACCTACCTCCTCTTATAATATTTGAAAAAGTGGCTTGGTGGATAACAGTTTGAAAATGATGAGGAACATAAGACTGCCATTGTCAACCAGTGTAATTCCCAGGCGGCAAGTTTCTATGCAGAGGGGTAAAAGAAATGGGTGCAGCGTTAACAAAAATTTCTTGGAATGAATGGTAATTATGTTAACTAAAACTGTAAGTAAAAACCTTTTCTCATGAGTTAATTTTTTTTAATGACCAAATGGTCCTTACTTTATGAATATGCTTCTATATATTACAAAATGTAACCATAGTCCTGTTTAACCCATGTAAAGAGTTTTTAAAGGAAATTACCAATTTTCTTCCTTTTTTTTTTTTAGGATTTTTAAATATTTAAGGAAATTAATTATTAGTCTTCAATATTGCTGGAGTAAATATTCCTGAAAAAAAATTGTTACATTTTAATTGGAGTGAAATAACCAATTTTGGACAAATAACACTTCTCACATTTTACCCTCCTAAGGACGAATGAGAAAATTATTTTTCCTAACAATAGTTTAAGTGGAATAAATACTGTAATGAAATAGTAATGTACACATCTCTGGGGTTTGAAAGTTTGAAGCTTGCCCATTTCATTCTATTTAATCTCTTAGTTAACTAGAATAATTATTGCTTTTTTACTTTTTCTAAAGACCATGTTAAATATGCTTAATTTCATTCCCTTAACTGCTTGGGGATGGGAGAATCAATGATTAGTGAGTCAATGGTGGTTTTTCATTTATGTACAGAATAGTACATATCTCTGTATCTCTTTCCATGCCTAGAGATGAATGAGAAAAAAACTTTTCTATAATTAAAGTTGGGCAAACTACCCAAGTTAGCAGACTACCAAAGGAGAAATCACTTCCAGGTTTCAAATTTCCACTTCTTTGGTACGGGCTTCCTTCAACTGTAAATTTATAGCATTTGTAAATGAAAATAATTTTGGTTTTGACTTTTATTTCTGTTTTAAATATACTGAATTAAAAAGGAAAAACATTACACATAAAGTATTATTGAGACGATTTATATTTTGACTCTTTCAAAAACCATTTTTAATTGTGAGTTAAGAAGTTTTAAATAAAAAGTAATTATTTAAGAAGAAAGTGATCATTATTGTTAATGCAAGAGCCAGGAGTTTGATAGTCTATATTTACAGTGCCTTCAGGAGCAACCTTATCATATAGATATATGACTGTTAAGATCTATTTCTTTAATATTTATTAAAACTCATCTATAAAGACATGTTATTAAAAAATCAATCGCAATAAGTTATTATTTTCTATTTATAGAAGATTAACTTATGCAAACACATTTTTATTTGAGATTGTGTATTAATTTTGATTCAAAAGCAAGTAAAATGTTTATCTTTGGAAACTTTATTTCTTAATATTGCTACAACTATTACTACTGAGTTTTTCTTAAAAGAGAGGGTTTCAGTTCATAATGCAATTCGGTTAAGATTAAAGATTGTGAGAATAGCCTTGTAATTTTATTCAATCTATGAAATTTAAATTTTTCCTAATTCTTATTTTGTTAATGTTAGTATTGTATTTGTTTGTCAAAGTAAAATAATTGCAAACATTTTATAAAGCCAAACAATTTTTCAGATTTTTCTTTACTTACTCAGAGACTTTTTCTCTTCTTTATGATACTAATGCTATTCAATTACCGTGTTTTAAATGCAGAAGAACTTTCGAATGGAAGTAGAATTTTAAAGTACATTTACAGAATAGTTGTCGTGTTTAACCTACTATTTGCTGTGCATTTTTTTCTCATAAAACAAAGTGGAATAAAAGTCTTTTTCTATATATAAACAATAAGCATCCTGAAAAACCTTGGGACCCATAACCATAAGCAAAAAATTAAATTTTTGTATTCTTATTTTATATTACAATTATTTTATGATGCTATTCAATTTTTTTTATGCCTTTTTTTATGTTATTCAATTAAGTATATGAATAAATCTAAGTTAGGTCTACCTTAAAAAATTGAAAATCGTGTTTGAAACAGATTTTTAAAGTTCAATATTCAGATAAATAAAATAAATAAGTGATGATTAATAAAGAGAATTTTAATGGTTTATGAAAGTAAATAAAATTTTAGTGCAGAAAAAGACTTTCTGTATATGTATGTACAGCCACTAAAAATGTGTATTGATAATTTTCATTGTAAGCTATTTAGTTTTTAATTTAAATTTTGGTTTATTCTATTCATTTTCAGAATTAGCTGTGGTGAAAATTTCATCATAATTATTAATTTAATTTTTCATACGGTGGAATAGATCGAAATGTATAGTTTACTCATTTTTTAAATACTCAAATAAACTGTAGTTGTATTCTCATATAAGTTGAAAGTCATTTTCAGAGAAAAATATGTAGGAAACAATATTATTTGGCATTATTGATACATAATTTATTTTTTGTTTATCAGAATTAAGATGTAATTCACAAATTAGCCACATTAGTTTTGTTAGTTTTATTTAATACTAATAATTCAGTTTTTTCTAACTTGTATTTCGGTTACCTTTATAATTATATCATATCACAATCTACAGAATATTTGTATTATAATATAATATAGAACCAATTTATTAAATATTCTGATCATAATGCAACTTTGTTTATTGTAAATATGTTTGTAAACATCATCTCTGGTGGTGGGGAAGTTTTGATAAATATCTTTGTCTTGACAATGTTAATACTGGGAAGTATTATTTGTTTGTTACAATTGTGTGTTTTATTTATTTTGTATATTTGTAATTGTATTGTTACATGTTAAAGTTTTTGTCATAATTTATTCTATTTGTTACTGGGTGTTTTTGATTAATATAAATATATTTTAAATGTAATAAAAATACAAAACGTTATTGAACTTTTTTTTTAAATTTTTTGAATGACTGAATGATTTTGATTTATATTTCTGTATTACAGTGAGACCATGGCTGTATCAAAAACTTATGATAAATGTTGAAGAAAAATATCAGAGTGCTCCAATGTCAAGACAACCAGGTTGTTTTCCTTGTTATAAATGCGGAAGAACTTTCAAATGGAAATGGAATTTAAAAGTACATTTACAGAATAGTTGTGGTGTTCAACCAACTATTTGCTGTCCATTTTGTTCTCATAAAACAAAGTGGAAGAAAAGTCTTTTTCTACATATTAAAAATAAGCATCCAGAACAACCTTGGGACCCGTAACCATAAGCAAAAAATTAATTTTTTGTTTTCTTATTTTATATTACAAATTATAAAAAACAAACTGTTTATAAATGAGATTTACTGAATTGAATATTTAACAAAAATTAAATTTATTTAAAATTTTAATTTTGGTTCTCATTGACTGAAAACTGAAGCAATTATATTGAATTAATCTTTAATTATTAATGCTCATCTCATTTTTTATACTATTCAGCATTGTATTTTAAATCTCATTTTCAAAGTAGCATTTTGCTCTTATAAGAACTTCTGTTTTTATTTACTTACAGTTTTAGCATCATATCATTGAATTTTTCTGTGAATGTTTTTCTTAATAGTATTTTTTGTATCAATTTTTTAATTAATTTTTTTCATTTAGTCATGCTTTTTGAAAGTAGTTCTTTTATATTTAATGTTTTCTTGCTAATTCTTTCATTCAAATAATTTTAATTACAACACGTCAATTTTTAAACCAGCAAAATGTATAGATACATAACTTGAGCTGTACAATGTAAATTTGGTTTGACATCAGATTAATTCAGCATCCAGCCCCCGTGGTACGAGTGGTAGCATCTCGACCTTTCATCCAGAGGTCCCGGGTTCGAATCCTGATCAGGTATGGCAGTTTCACACACACTATAAAATCATTCATCTCATCCTCTGATGTAATATCTAATGGTAGTTTCAGAGGTTAAAAAAAAAGATTAATTCAGCAACAAAAATCTGAAACAAAAATAATATTTAATTTTACCAGTTTTTTTTTAATTTTTTTTTACTAAATCAGTTAATTTATTTATCAAGCGTCTTATCTGTATGCATATTAAATAGAAAATCATTGTATATTTTTATTAAAGATAAAAAATTGTAGCAGTGTCTTATTTGCTGAATTCAAAATAACAAAAACTTTCAACTTCATATCATATCAACTTCAAATTCATATCATGCGTTCAAAAAAATTTTGGCTCATCAGAATTTGCATTCTGAAGGCATAACTGCAAAATTATTTAAAAAGCATTCCTAAAAATCAAGAACAATATACTTTTTTTTTATTTGGTTGTTACATAATTAGAAATATTTAGATTTATTAATTTATTTTCTACTAAATAATCATTATTAAGTAACACATAGTAATTTTTTTCTTTTAAAATTTGTTATTAAATACCGCATAGAACAAAAATTTGTTTTACAAATAAAAATGTTAACATGTGTACCCTGAGGAGAAGTAAAATGGTGATGTCAGTAAAATTATCTTATTTTAAATCAAATTATATTCAAGATATGATATAGATAATCAGCCCTTGATATTAATTTCTCCATCAGTGAAAATGTTACAGCCAGTTTAGGTGAAAGTAAAACTAAATATTGTTGGATTATGAAGCTGTTGAAATGACTGACTGTGTTTTATTGTAACGTAATGAAGAAAACATATATTAATTTTAGTTTTTCTCTTCAACATTCTTGAAGAAAGAGTATACATTAAAACTAAATTTTGTTTTAAAAAAAACATAATTTTAGATTTATGTTTTAGAGAAATGCCTAATTTTTATGGATGAGTTATTTATCAAAACAAAAATTAAAAATTTTATTTAATTTAACCTGAATTTTGGTTTTATTGTTAAAATAGAATGTAGTGATATATATTATTTATATATTTTTAGTGAATAATTTAATACATATTTACATTTTGTCTGTTTTCAATATTTTCGTATTGAATATTTAAACACTCAGGGATAAAAATGATATTTTAGTAATGTAGTATATTTAATCATATATATATTTATATAAGTAAGCAATAAGAGTTACTTACTCTAAGTACATAATTTTGAACTAAATGATTTCATATTCCAAACCCAAATTTTTTTTTGTTTGATAAAAAATGTACGTTGTCAATCTGAATCATTAAGAAATATTTTTTTACAAAAACTGTCATTTGTGTTAAAGTTTTGATCTATGTTTTAATAAATGGTTATTACTTTTTTTTTAATTTTATGGGATATGGTTAATCTTGTTTTTTTGTTGCAAAAAGTTATTTGCAAGTTTTAGTTAAGGCGTTGGTTTTTAGTTAAATATTGTAGTTATGTTTTGTCTTAGTATTATGTGGAAATTTTAGTCATGGTTGATTAGGGAATAAATCTGACAAAACAAATGTCTGCGTGTGTGTGTGTGTGTGTG
>JAAAKQ030266416.1:0-11041 GCA_010016005.3 Zanna intricata | reverse complement strand
ATATATATATATAATTAAATAAATGAGTATTATTTAAGTCTTGTTTCATAAAATTATTAGAGCTTTGTTTCTGTTAATTTATAGTTCTAAATATTACAATATAATTTATTATATTAATAAAAATTATAATTTTTAAGTGAAAGTATAATTTTGTTTTCTGAAAGTTACCTTTTTATTTAATTGGGATAAGTTTTTTTTTTTGAGGAATTATGCTAGTCAAAATTTTAAATAGTTTTATTAGCCCCATCTCCATAGCAGATTGTAGTGTCTCAGCCTTTCATCCGGAAGTCCTGTGTTCGAATTCCAGTCAGACATGACATGGCATTTCTCATACACTACAAAATTCCATTTCTCTAATCCTCCCACAAGCTTCAAGCTTATGTGGTAATACAAAAAAAAAGAAAAGAAAAAATTCAGTACTTTTCTGCTTCTTTATATCATAAAAAATGATAAATACTTTTCCAAAATAAAAAATATTACAAAAGTTACACAAAGGATGATGTATTGTAAAATGATATTGAAATAAAATTGTCAATAGAATACATACAAAAATAGGTTACATCAAAATAAAAAATCTTCAACTATTTACTAGTGTGAATTGTTAATCATTCATCATTAGTATGTATAAAGGAAGTAGTAAGGTAAATGATTAACAAAAATAACTTGAAATAAATAAAAATGTGTATAAAAAAATATTTTCAGTTAATATGACAATAATTAATTATTTTACATATTTTTATCAGTTTTTGTTTTGCATTCTTACTTTAATTTTTGTTTTTTATGTTTATATTTGTAACCTTTAATAATTCCCTCTTTATCTAATGATAATGATGATAATGTTGAAATAATCAACTTTTAACATTTATAGTTTTTGAACATTTTTTTTATTTATGGTTTTATAAAAGTTGATTGATATTTACGTGTATTCTTGAAGTATTTTTGAAAATGCATCTTATTTTGAATAATATTACTACTTTTTAAGTTATTCAGTTATGTAACTTGGTTTTTTTAACTAATATACGAATATTGGGATTATATAGATTACTGATACGTTAAAATGAAAATTAATAGTAACAAATAAAATCTCTATAATATTCTCATATTTGTGAAACTTATTTTTTTTACCTTTTGCATATTTTTGGTTGAGGCATTGAAACTACTTTGTTATATTTTCCGTCTAATCTGTCTATTTGAACATATTTAAATAGATAATTTAACATACTTTTAAGAAGTCACACTACTTTATTATATTCTCATTTAAACTAATGCCCCGTTCCTGGTTAGAGTAAGCCTCCTTTATGTTTACATTTAGTTTAAATGGGCATTGGTATATTGTAATTTATATGACTAGATATAAGTTGATGTTTGAAATATTTTTCATTTTATGAAATAATATTTTTAGTAAGTAACATATATATATATATATATATATATTATAACTTAAAACATATCAGAATAATAAAAATTTAATGCAATACAAAATTATCACCCAGCTTGAGTTTTTTTTTATCTTGCTTATAATAATTTGTTACATCAGTTAACTGTATCTCAATTTTTATCTCAGTAATTTGACTATGTGCATTTTAAAGATGGATCAAGGATGTATATTGTTACAGTTACAGGTATGTAAATAATTATTCTGCTGGGTTTGGTTATTTTATAAGGTTTTTAATGTTATATTATTGAATAAGTTATCATTTTATAATATGCATTGTAGAATTATATTAACATAAGGATACAAAAATACTGTGCATCATGGAATCTGTGCAATATACTGTTTTTCCTGCATCATTACAAAATATTGATGCAATAAATTATTTTGAATTAGCAATTTTTTTTCTGCTAACTAAACCAAACTTATATTTTTGGTTCAGCTCTTTATCTTCACTGTTTATCATTAATTATAGTTGTAATTGTAGTTTTACTAAATCATGGCTTCTGGATGATGAATAACCTGGATGAAATTGTCGGACACAAATGGTGGCAGACCTTGAATGATTTATTACGGTTACACATAGATGTTTTATAATGTTTACTATTTACATATACAGCCATAAATACCATTTCTTTTAATGTTGCAGGTGAATTAGAGTAGAGGCGATTGTGGCAAAACTTTATTTGTAGCAAAACTTTATGTGGCAAGACTTTGCCCTAGTCGTACGTAAATTAAGTAGATTCTTTCTTTACACTTATTTAAGTTTTTGTGGAATATTTTAAGGTTGTGAATGACTTTTTTTTTTACATATTGAGCCTGCTAGTGGATAGCAGTAAAATATATTGTAAATGGGCAATTATATTTCCTAATTTTATCTATCTACAGCGCTTCCTTTTAATCACCATTCACCATATTTTGTAGCTATGAAGCTGTTGAGTAGGTATACTTAAATTTATCGATCATTGTTCTTCCTAAGAACTAGTTGGCACCACCTTCTTCACTAAGTTACTCGAAGTATTGTTGCTACCGCCTTCTTCCTAAAGCAATCCCTTTAGGATTTAATTTTATAACATATTTGGTTATGTTGTGTTCATTTAATTTTTTGAGATCTTGGTTTTATGTACTCCTTATGAAAGTTAGTTTTTTTAAAATTTATATATACCATATAAAAGCTAGTATACAAACTCATTAAATTTGATAAAAACAATATAATAAATGAACAAATATTAACTATATAGATTAAAAATGTTATTTTATTATATACTAAAGGGATTTCTAAAATTTTTTAAACTAGTCGTAAACAACATTGCTATTTATTTACATTGAAGAAGGTATTGCTAATGAACTTCAAAAAGGTCTTTTGGAAGAATAATTTCCAGTAATTAATATTTTTAATTTCAATTATTTTCACTTTAAAACTAATTTTTTTTTTTATGAGATTCGGCATAACAACTGTTTAATATAACATGTTTGTTTGGTTATTATCTTCCAGATTAACAACTAATCTTTAATTATTTAGTATAATTTTGTATATAAAATTTAACTTTATTAATGTGAAGCATTTGAACAGTAATCCTGGCATGAAGAAATTTTTTTTGGGAGGGGATTTTATAATGTCCAAGTATGTAATAAGTATAACTATTTTAAAAATATGAATGCAAATTTATACTTACTGTTTGTTTATAAAATGTATGAAAAAAAAAGGAATATAAATTTAGTAAACTTTTAAATATTAAAGTTAAATTAAAAACATTATATGTTTAAAAATTCAAATCGCTTTTAGTCAACTTTAATTTTACAATTCTTCTCTGAAGAGAGAAGAATCAAGAATATTCATTAATTGTTCATTAATAGTAAATAATGTAATATTTACCTTCATGTAGAGATTCAATGTGTCAATCGCATTATAAGTTAATTTTGTATTAGTAAAGAAAGTCATTTAAGTAGAATTTTTAGTTATTTTTCATTTATTTTAGCTTAGTGTTAATAACTTTCATAAATTAATTTGTGTAGATACACGTAAATTACATGTATCCCCACCATGAATTATTAATAGTTTCTTTTTTAATAGTTATTAATTTAAAATAATTTTTCTTTATTAATATAAATTATTGTTTACAGAATTCTGGATGAGTCACAGTGAATTTGTATCGTCGTACAACAAGAAAAACTTTGAAAATTATTGTGATGTTTGCGGTAAGACTTATAAGTCAAGAAATAATTTGTTAAGACATATAAGAGTAGAATGCGGTAAACCACCTCAATTTGAATGTTCTCACTGTCATCATAAATTTCATTACAAAAGTAAAATGATTCAACACGTTAAAGTTGTTCATAATCAATTTTTCAAAGTACAAAATGTTTCTGATTTTAAATGTACACAGATATTTCAGTATTAATGTGTTGTTTTGTTAACTTAAAAAAAATTTAATTAATATGTATTTTTACATCTGGTATTTAAATACAATGAACTATATACAAATATTTTTATGTAAATTGACATGGTTGTTGTATTTTTTTTTTTTTTGTTAATTTATAATTTTCCTTCCTAATTTTCCTTATAAATTATTATTCAGATGTAAAAGAAAATTGTAAACATTACAAGTAAAGAATTTTGTTATGTTCTTAAGAAAATAAATTAATTAAAATGGATTAATTTATTATTTATTTTTGCAAATTTAAGTTCTGTGATCTAATAACTTGTATTGTAGATCGTATATATTATTTTATTATTTAGAAGCTCCCTTTGCATTGTTTTTTAATGTTCAACCGTTTCATATATTTAATCTGTTGTTTTAGTTAATTTTTGTACCTTTTATAAATAACTGTAAATTAGTCAAGCGGTAATTTTATTAATATAAAACTTAGCGATAAAGCATTATTTATTTATTTATTCTATTGTAATTAAAATATTCATTAACAGCTTTTATTTTTTAACAGTTTTATTGTTGTTAAAATATCCATATTATAATAATCGAAAATCTTTTCTTTTTGTTTGTTTTTAGTTTTATTTTTAATGTTACATTTAAAGATATAATATTGTTTTTAAATATATTATTTTATTCTAAATGTTTTCTCTGTGTTTTATTTAAATAAAGATAAATGAAGCATTTTTTTTTTTTTTTTTTGGAGGTAAGGTACAATGGTATAGTAATCTTTATTTCTCTTATTTATACTTTTAAATAAAAGCCTGTAGATATCTCATTGGTTATAGTAAAATATGAATTTGCAATAACTAAAAAAAGCCATTTGCATGAACATATCTGTTTTTATGCCTTCACTGAATTTTCTTAACGAAGCGATCGGAAGGAACTATATTATATTTATGAGATTATGTCTTCACTGATTTACCGGGATTTATTATTAGACATTTCTTTCAAATATATTTTTGACCTTGAATAAGTTATATTATTATTTATCCGAGGATTAAAAAGATTAACTGTGTTGTTCTTGTTAAATCATATTATTTTATAATTCTATCTAAAACTTGCTTTGAGTTATTCTTTAAAAATGAAGTTAGTGAAATTTGATATTTATTTTCCTCTGATATTCATAGTCAGCGTCAACAGATTTACGGGTCAGTATGACTAATATATTAATTAAAAAAATTATTGTATACTTTATTCATTTACTGTAATTTTATTTATAAAGATGGGACTTTTAACATACTAATAACTTTTTTGCATGAAAATCGTGGTAAAAGAATTTAAAAAATAAGAAAAATACTATTTTAGTTTATTTTTTTATTAATTTAATTATTTCAGATGGAACAAAAAATAATCTTTTACATTTGTCACCGCCTACATTTGATATGATAACAGATGTTAATGTATTGACCAGTTTAATGAGATCTGGAGCGCAAGTTGTTGCGCCTGAAGCAAAAAATTTTAAATGCTGTTTTTGCGGGCGTGCTTATAAATGGCGACAGAGTCTTGATCGTCATTTAAAACATGAATGCGGTAAAGAACCGGTTTTCAACTGCTCTCAATGTTCGTTTCAAGCTAAACATAAGACTAGTCTTCAAAGACATTTTCATTCTTTTCACACGCCTTTTATTCAGGCTCAGCCAGAAGTTATTTTAAATGTTAATAATAATAATAATTCTATTGATCAAGATGCCAATTATAAATTGAAGGATAGAAGTGGTTGTTATAGTACTGATTAGAGAGAATAATTTAATAATTAAAGCGTAAGAATTCGAAATAAAGCTTTTTTTTTATTAATCTATTTGTAGTACTTGTTACATTTTGTTCATAGTGTGGTTAGAAGTTTGTGTATATATACATATACAGAGGGGTCCAAAAAAATAATTCGCTGTTTGCTAGTCCATTCTCGTGATAAATTTGACTTGACGTGACAATTTTTGGCACTGAGAGAGGGTTACGGTATGTGTTTAAAATGATCACGAGCAGCTTCTATACAACTCTCGTGGCGCCGAACTACGGTTGTTAGTGTATCTAACGTAATGGCACTACATGACTACGATTTTTTCACGTAGCTCCTCGATTGTTGCTGGTTTTGTCGATACACGTCATTTTTTACGTTCCCCCAGAGGTAGAAGTCCAGAGATGTCAAATCAGGAAACCGAAGTGAGTAAGCACCTCTTCGACCCACCCACCGTCCGGGTAGAATTTTATCGACATACAACCTGGCATTTCGATGGTAATGAGGCGAGGCTTCCTCTTGTTGCAAGTAAAAAAGTTCTTCACCATATAGGTTTTGAATGGCAAACAAAATCCTCCTCTTCTCGACGCCGGACTTGTATCTATTCGTGGCCGGGCGGATCTTTACTTGTGCACATCTTTAACAGTTCCGTCGCCTTGGAATTTATCGCGAATGCTGGCAATTGTTCGAGGTTTTGGTGCCAGCGTTACAAATCTCTCTCCCGCTGCCGTTGTACCTCGTGAATTTTCTCTTATTTCCAGTACCACTTCAGTACAGCCTTGCGTTCAACAAACAGTCATTGTTGCCCTCGACGGTTTTCTGCTGCACTGACTTGTTCCACCACCAACCACCCGCGCATGCGCCGCATAAATATCTAGCTTCAGCTACCACGACAAATTTAATACCTTACACTATACTACATATTAGATTAGTGAATGTAAATATTTTGTTAATATATTATTTTATTACAAACAATGAGTATATTTTTTTTTGACCTCTCTGTACATATATTATTGGTGTAATAATTACCAATAGAACATTGGTATTTATTCATTTATTTTATGATGATTGATTATATTAATTTTTTGGGTGTTAATATAATTTTTTTTTTCGCAAACTTTAATTATTTTATATGTTTATTATTATTTTTAGCTATTTTTAATGCTGTAATTAATGATGTGAACATAATATTGGATATATATAGAAAATGTTGCGCCTTAAAAAATGCGTTAAAATGCGAAAAAGTTGTGTTATTTTTATCAACTTATATGTTCATGCTAATTTTAAAATTTTTGTATGCAAGATAAGCTTGTAATGTAGGTTTAAGAAATTGGATTAAATATTTATGAAATTATTTTTAATTATGGTTTATATGTGATTTTAGTAATTGGGAAAATAGTCAGTAGTTTTAGTTCGCATGTCTTTGAACATTGATACAAATTTCTGTTTAATGTTAAAGGATACTTTTTTTGAAGTGTAAAATTACACAAATGTGATGAAAATTTTATTCATTCATCATTTAAATGATTCTTATATTTTGATTTATTTATTATAATTATTATATTTTTTAAATATTACATTATTAATTAATACTAGTCTTAATTTATTATTTTTTAACATATAATTTGCATTACTACAGAAAAAATTATATTACAGTTTCAGATTTTGTCACAGTTTTTATTTTCCTATGGAAATAGGGAAAATTGAAATGACTGGTTTAATTTTTTCTTTCATTTTGTTACTGTTTAGCATTTATTTTGTTGTGGTATTAATTTCATGCTGTGAAACTAATTTTTGTGATTTGTTACAATTTAAAAAAAATTAATGAGTATGTAGTTATTACTTTGATCAGTTCTTTACAAGTCCCTTTATTTCTTACGTAGTAAAGTAATATGAATATATAGATTTAACTACTATATTTCCTCCTTGATTATTAGTAAAAAATTTCAATTTTATATCTCTTATGAAACTGAATAGCTGAATTTTCTATGATTTCTGATTCTTAAATCTAGTCTATGCAGTTTCATGAATAGGACTAAACGATCTGTCTAAATCCATAAGCAATAGTGGTAAATCTGTAATAGATCATATTCCTATTACAATGAAGATTCCTGAAATAATTTTTCTATACCATTTTTACGTATGGTGTCCCTTCCTGATTTTTCATAAATTTTTATGATTCATATGTGAATCAACTATGATTTGATTTGACTTTTTTTTGTGATTCACCTATGTTTTCCTTACCTATTTAATTCATTTTATATTTGAACAGAACCAGCTGATCCAGTGTATAATCTGAAATAGTAAAACTGGATCTATTTACTGTAATAAAAAGCTGTTTTGAAATAAAACTACAAGGTTTAAAGCAATTTTGTTATATCAATAACTATAATTTTTATAGTTCTACACACTTTCCTTGTAAAAAGGTTATTCCATTTTCTTCTTTTTTTAGATGTAGAAGTATTTTCCAAGGAACTTATGTTCCACAGTTATAGGTTTTTGAAAATTTTTATTTGATGTTATTTGAGTTTAGGTACATTTAATTTTTAACTATAATTTTTTTTTTTTTAAATTCAACGCTGTTGTTAAATTTATTAGTTTAAATTAATTTTGATGAATTTTTTTGAATTTGAGTAAAATAATACGCTTGTTATCATTTTAAATCGATTTGTTCATTCTTCATTTAGTTATAAATTCATTAAAATTACCAATCATAATTTTTTGTTTATATCTTCTTGCATATATGTTTTTTTTTTAATCCTGGTAAAACCATAAATTAATCGAATCTCCTGGGACAATTTCTCTATGGAAAGACTGAAGAACACTCATGTTTGTTGAATTGCCCTTTTTTTGACAATATGTTTGAACCATTTTCAGTCAATTGGAGTGATGGTTTCTTATAAATTGCTTATACTGTTTTTGGATTTATTTGAAAATATTGGGGTTTACATTCATAATCAAAATTAATGGTTTAATTATTGTTGGAATAATCTCTTATTCCTATATCGTTCATGCAATGTAATATATTGTTGTATTACTGTCATTTATGCACATCATTTATAAAATGTATCAAGTAGTGTCACAAAGACCAGTTTTTATTAAATATAGATTGGCATTTGATACTTGTTGCTGCACTTCAATGAGCGTTACAGAAAGCAAATCTGTATTTTAAGTGTTTCAACTGTTATAAAACAATAAATTTAAAATAAGCAGTTTACTACCATACTGAGGACTCTATGTTCTATTTATTAGCAATTACTGGTACACTTAATATTACTTTAAAACAGATTTTTAAGTGAATAAATTTTTAATTTATTTTTAGAAATTTTATTTACTTATAAGTGAAAATGTTTATTCTTTTTGATTTAAATTTGGATAAGGTATACTCGTGGTTAAAAAATACTTTGTTTTATTTATTACAGTGTCTTTTTTTTATGAATTATCAGCCGACTTAATTTAACTTTTGATATTTTATATTTTTACTGATTTTAAGTTTTATAATAAAAAAATTAATGAATAAATTATCAAATTTGGTCTTCACAATTTTTTAAAAAGTTATATGTTACTTGTACAATCCTAGTCATTAGAGATTATTTTTTTTCTTAATGTGTTCATAATTTTTGTGTAGATGTGGCTGTTGTTTTATATAATGTTTAAAATTGTAATAGAATTAGAATGATAATTTATAATATATCGTCATTTATGTAATATAGAATTTTTATATTACCAAAAAAAAAAGAAGAAAAAAAAGGATTCTGATATTCTATTTCGTCATTGTGTGGCATGGAAAAAATATTTTTTGTTATTTTTGAGACTGAATATTAGATAATTGTTAGAATTTATAAAGAATTTTATTAGTTAGTTAGTTAGTACCTTTGCTGTGATGAAATTTACTTTACTTGTGAAATACCTTTGTGTACTCTTGAACCCTGTTAATCCAGAGTTGATGACATGCAGTTTTGGAGCAGCAAAAATTCAGATTACAATAATTAATCTCTAATGTTTTATTTTTTATTTTTTTAATACTTGCAATCAATACACTAAATCTTAAAAATATATAAAGCATGTTAAAAAAAAAATTTTTGTTGGTTTATTTAAACAAAACATAGAAATATTTCGCGTTTGATCAATTATTATTGTTACTATATTAATCTTGTCCATAATCTAGTTGTAATATGTTGCCGGCCTCCGTGGCGCGAGTGGTAGCGTCTCAGCCTTTCATCCGGAGGTCCTGGGTTCAAATCCCGGTCAGGCTTGGCATTTTTCACACACGTACAATTCATTCATCTCATCCTCTGAAGATATATCTTAACGGTGGTTCTGGAGGTAAAAAGTTGTAATATGTTATAATATCCCCCACAAAAAAAAAGTTAAATTGAGAGTATTGTTATTTATAATAAAATTACTTTTATATTTCTAGTTTTATTTCTCCCCCAAAATCTTGTATGCTTAGCCTCAACCTGTACAAACTGTTGATTCTGGATTAACAGGTTTCTAATACAAATCTGTTATTTGAAGTGTATTTCCTCTTCATTTATTTTTCATTGATAGGTTAGTACTATGGAACATCAATTTTTAAACCTCTTTTTAAAATATGTAATAGTTTATCTTATTCTTTTTACACATTTATGTATGTTAGTTTTTTTTTTTTTTCAAGTATTTGACTGTACTTTTGTAAATTCAAATGCTGCTATTCACTTGTTTAGAGGTTGTAATATATCTGTTTCTAATTAGCTGCTTAAAATCTATACAGTTTTACATGTTACTTAAAGTTCTCCCTAATTTATGTCAAAGCAGTGAACAAATACCAAATCTGATGTGTGAGGATTTATGTTATGTATTTTTATATACAGATATTTTACATATTTTATTGCAGTCTAGTATTTTCTTTTCTTTATTTGTCTGCAAGAAAATGTAGCATCAGCCAACTTTGCTTTTAATTTTTTTTAATTTGAAGTTACCCCAATTATTATTTGCTTATGTTTTTATTTCTTTAATTTTTAAATTGGTTAGTGGATTTATTCTGCTTAGCTGCTCTTGATTCTTATTTTCTATTCAGCATTAATATTTTTTATTAATCTTATTCTGTTAATTTGCGAGTTCATGAATATTAACCTAACCTAAGGATAACTGTGCAAAATGTTTCAGGAAAAAAGATAGATATTAAAAAAAATGTTTATAACTTTAATTTTAAGTTGTTTTTAATAGACAAATTATTTATTTAAACAATTTGTCAATTCAATTTTTAAGATGGCAAGTATTCATTTAGTTTAAAAACTTATTAAACGTGTAGTAGTATGTTTTAATAGTTAAAGTGTTTTCTTTAACAGAATTATTTGAGTATACGTGCATACATAAACACACATTTTTATTTTTAGTATTGTTTTTTTCCATGAAGGTAGTTAATTATAAAAAATTGACATAAATAAATAGTTGAAAATA
>JAAAKQ030266394.1:0-10680 GCA_010016005.3 Zanna intricata | reverse complement strand
AACATTTTCCAGGACATAGAGAAAAAATAAAATATTCTAAAGGTTTAATATTATATCTTTGTTCAGCACTTCCAACTCGCATAATAAATAAATAATAACAACCTACGGGGATAATGAATAGATCCGCAAGGTGAGGGAAAATGAAAGAGCTTCAATGTTAGGATAAATTCCCCTATCAATTTACTGCAGTACTTATTTCTTATATAGGTCAATATCATCGTGTATTCGCCCTACATATTTATGGATGAGAGTGATGCAATAAAAACAAGCTAGCAGTAACTCATTAGATTTAACAAGGATACTTCATTACAATTCAGATCCAGTTAGACGGAAATTTACATTAATTATAGTTTATTATAATTGCCACACTCTCCCGTGGACGTATAGGTGCATAATACGCTTCAAGAGTTATCTTTAATGGTAAAATACAAATAAAGGGTATATGGCACGTACGATCATTAACTAAGTCATCAAGATCAATGCGTAATCACAGATTTGTCTTGTGTGAATACGTCTTTTAAGAGTGAAATTCGAAGAGCAGGAGACATCTGTTTAAATCTCTAACAAGAGGCTAATTATTCCACAAGTACGTAAGCTCTCTACAGCAAATTATCACATTTTTCTAAACTTTTTTAGAGATTTTTAAGATTGAAAATCTGTTTGAAAACGAAAAACTTAATTCATCTTTGTTTTATGACATACATCCCAAATAGTAAATTCTATTTTGTCAATGGAAAAAAATAAAATAAAAATATACCTTCGCTTTTTTTTTTAAAAAAAAAGTAAGCATTCCAGTGTGGTCAGTGAATGCAAGAAGTTGTTCGGTGAATTATTAGTAGACAGTAGTCAAAGTGACCGAATTAAATTCATTCATAAATTGCAGAGTAGTTCTGTTGAAAACAGTAGAAGTAATAACACTTGCAGAGAATTAAATGGTATGAATATTAGATTTTTCTATTCTTATCTTGTTGTTAATGAAATATTAGGCATAAATGTTAGCGATCATTATAACGTTTTAGTTAACTGAACGGTATTCTAGTTTTTATGGTTAAACTACCTTTAAACATACTTTATCCTTATTTGAAGCATTATTTCGTATGTAATTTATTTTTATTATTACTATTATTATTGTCAGTATTATTATTATTTATCTATCTTATTTTCTATGTTCTCAGACACGGGCGAGACGTGAACACGTGAAAGTATCTTTCCATAAAGCTAATAAAGAAAATGTCTCATACAAATAAATGAGATATATATATAATCCCCATTAATAGGTAACCATTATTGCCATAATTTTTAACATTAATTTTCTAGCACAATTTAAAAAAGACAAAAAACTTATCTCGTTAATTAATCTGATTGCAGATACGTATTGAAATTATACGTAATCAAGTTTTTTAATTTTTGTCCCATTAACTTTTCAATAAAAAGGTTTAAAAACTGAATTAGTAAAAGATTAAAAGTATATAATTATAGTACATTATAATTAAAAGCTCTACAAAAATGATGCAACCGTTTGTTTTCGATCAGTTAACTTAAAAGTCAAAATGAAAACCCAATTATGGTTTTAAAGAGCTAGAAGGCTTTTTAAAATTAAATATTAAGATGAACTAAGATTCAATTTATCCTTGACAATTACAAAGTTGTGGTTTCACATGTGAAATTAATCACGTCATATAATTATTGTTTAATCATTTTTCAATCCAATTTTTATTTACATACAGAATAATGCACTTTAAGACAAAAAACCCTAAAACAAGATTTTATGCATCAGTGTTGGAAGAAAAATAATCATAATGTTATCGTCGTCCATAAAGATATCCATACGAGATTTCTTAAATCTCATTCCGTCAATGTCTGCATAGGCTGAACATAGAATTGAGAAATAAAATAAAACACCCCTGTTTTTCAGATTACCGTCTCTATATTTGGCGCAAGATGGGACACATCGCTTTTTAAGATATATTGATGAAACTTAGAATAAATATCATGCCAAAATACAACTGAACTGTTACTACTACGTTCATGTGATTTGACGCCTTATAATTTTTTTTTGTTCTGGGAACTGTTAAATATATGGAATTTTCTACAAATTTAAATGATTTGAATCACCCTGAGTGTCGTCGAAAAATCAGTTGAAACTATAAATCGAAATAAAATTTATTGGAACAATTGCGTAATTAAGTAGTTCAATACTGCCACAATTGTAAAAGAGCAGAAAAATGTTACTTCAAAAACTTTTCTGTTGTGTATTAAACAGAAAATATTAAACCAAAAAATAAGAGGAACCTTTTTATAATTAAAAATCGATGAAACTTTGAACCAATCGGATTAATAAAATCATTAACCAGTACTCCTTTAAACAAAACTACTTGTATGTTTCACAATGTTATTAATTCGTACTGGTTGGTTTATGTTTGAACTACTATTGATCAAATTTAAATTAAAATTTCAGTAAATAAATAAATAGTTCTCATACAAATTGATATTTTCATTAGCAAACAGTATTAAATTTAATACAGAAATAATAAATTATGTAAATAAAATAATTGTAACGTAATATACCTTTACTAATTTAGCAATAAACGTAAGAAATTTAGGAAAGGTAAATATTTATTAATGCACTGCAAACCTGATTGAATAATAATCCCGATAGGTTTATAACTACTGAGAATTATTAATATTTTATTAAACAGGAACAGTTTAATATGTACTGAACTGTAGACGTAAAGGCACCAGCTGCAGTGGTAAATTCACTTCATCCGTTTTCCCATTGAAGGGATTTATAAAGGATTATCTCAAGTAGGTTGTATCCCCCTGTGTACGTTAATAATTTACTAGTTAGTTCCACACCTACTACGTATACGACTTTAAGTATATATATTTCAAATAATATATATGTATGTATATAAGACATATATATGTATGTATATAAATATATATGTTGGAAAATGTTGAAATGGACAGATTAGAAATTCAACCTTCAGATAGTTTTTAATCTCCTTCAGAGACTTTTGAAATGAAAATCTTGAATACAAATTTATTCAAAATATTCACAAAAATTAACCAAAAATATCCCTACTTCAAAAAAAAAGATCCTTACTTTAAAAAAAAAAATGAATTTTTATCAAAAGAATTGAATTTTAATTAAAATTATTAAAAACTATGGTTTTAGATTAATACCAACAGTTAAAACATAAAATTATCAAAAGTAGTAACTAACCAAAATTTACACTGAAAATAAATTGAGTATTTTGTTACATAACATAACAAAATACTGTTTTGATATTTAACGTAGAATGATGGTCTGTTTATTAATTTTGTATCTAAAGAATCTTTTATTAAATGTTTATGAAATACATTATATTCTGCTATTTATTTCAAATACACAGATGATGTTTGTAATCTCCTTGAAGTTTTCAGTCATTACAGAAGTTTTAAATTATGAGTTCATAGTAATCTGCAACTCGTTGAAACTTTTCTATTTACTTCTCTTTTTTAAAGTCGATCAGTTAAATTAAATTTTATAAATGAAACGTTTTTTAAAACATATAATCTCAATTATCTAACGAATAATATTTCAGAGTATTTATTGGTTATTCAATTCTCATAATTGTCATGACCCAAATCCAATTCGTGAAATAATCAAAATAAAATGCATCATTTCTCTATTGAATAGAAGCAATGTACATTATGCTTTGTTTCTCGATGTAAGGGGTATATTAACATGTTACTTAACACTATCTTTCCCAGTCTTTCTTATTATTGTGATGCATATAACTCACCTGAAATACAATGGAATTACTTAAATTTGCTTTCTCTGAGGATTTACACAACCAATCCCTATTGTGAACAGAATGAATATGTCACTTATAGATGTTTAAGTCTCTTGCTTTTAGTGGGCTTGGCATAATATTATGAAAAAACATTTGATTTAGTATAGAGCACAACAGGAAAGGTCTCTTCCCTCATATAGAATGGTTATTGTCCTGTAAACTTTAAAGAATTGACTTTTAAAAAGGGAAAAAGAATATGGTAATATTAAGGGAATTTTATTTTCAAAATAAAAAAAGGAAAAGTTTCAAAAAATTACGCAATTTATATATTCTAGTGGAAAGATCTTTCAGAATCATCTTTCAAAATGAAATTCATATATATATATATACACTTATTTATATGAATCTGATTCTTGGATTTCATCATAAACATTGTAAACAACTAAGAAAAATAGGAAAATTAATGATTCAATGCTTGACCTTCATATAATGATTCATTATTATATCAAGTGAAGGAAAGAACCACAAAAGAATTTGTGGAGTAGCAATTGAATTCTGGATGAATGTGCATGTAAATTGATTTCATTAAGAAAAGAAGATATAGATTGAACAAAGAGTAAATTGAAAAACGGAAGGCAGAAAAAACATAACAAAAGGGAGTTTTCTTCCTTCAGGATAACTCAACTGAAAACTTGATGTGATGTGGTTAACTTGGGAGTGGTTAAGAAAAAAAAAAGAGTATCAGAAGTAGCAAAGTCGAAGACAAATACTAAAAGATGGAATTTTTAGACAGAAAACAAGATATAAACTTACATATAGAAAAGTAGAAACATAAGAGCAAGGTACAGGAACTAAAAAACTACTATTACAAATGTCAACATGTTACGTAAAGAAATGAAATATTTAAAAGCTAAAAGAAATATATGGAGAAAACACTCGTACCATATCTCCAACAGAAAGTAATAATTTCCCTACAAAAAAACATAATGAAATCGATAAGAATAAGAAGGAGGCACAATATTACAACCTGAAGTTATCAAGCAGTAAAAGACATGAAGAATATAAAAGCTGTGACGGTAAACAAGCAAGCAAGCAATAGAAGCAATGAAGTGTCTTAATGAAAAAAGATTGCAGAAATTAATGAAATTGAATAACAGTTTTTATAATAATGGGATGTGTCCAAAAAAAATTTTAAAAGAGATATGGTTCCCAAAAATAACGTTACTGGAAGATAGCTTAACTTTACATCCAGTGAAAATTCTCCTGGGAATTCTGAATGGAAGATTGAGTTAAAAGATGAAGATGATTGCTTATAAAAAACAATATGGATTTAGGAAGGGAAGAGGCAGAAAGATTGTGATTGGACAAATAAAAACCATTGATGAAAAGTATATAGAAAGAGATAAAGGAATAAGTATGTGTTTTTAGGATAAAATACTTGAACATGTAAATTGGGGTACTTTAGTGGAAATATTATAAAACCAATTAGCAGAATGGTACAACCAAGATTATTAAAAAAACTGTATCTGATTCTAAATAGAGTTATAAAAACAGAAGATGATCAAACTGAATGATTTGACATCGAAATATCAATAAAAACAAGTTTCCAGAAAGGCTCAGTTTTTAAACTTGTTTAAAATGAAAATGACCAGAAATACTTGAGAAAAGGACCAAAGTATAATATAAAGTTAAGAAAAAGGAAAAAAAATATATAAGATTCATCATAATATAGTGTTTTAGAATATTAATCACAGAACTTTCAAAAGATGATCTCAAAGATTATTGAAGAATAAGGAATGAAAATAGATGTTAGAAAAACAAGTGCAAAGAGATAAGATGGCTGCAAGGAGACATGCCAATCAATGTTTGTACAAAAAAAAAGTACTGAACCACTGAAGTACTGAATGTACAATGTTAAAAAAATATTGAAAAAATGAACAAGAGTTAATAAAAAAAAAAAACAGTAATGACTAAGGAAGCAGTTAAAGAGAAATACGATTATTATGTAATAAGATGTTGCGGATGCATCTTGTGAAATGTTACATTGGAGTGTACTTCTGTTCAAATATAAAACATTGACACTGTGTGAGGTAAAAAGTGGGGAAAAATTAAGACTGGAGTCATTTAAAATGTGGGTATGTAGGATTTGTGGATTAAAAAAGGATTGAGAAAGAGAGAATAAGCAAAATGAGGAGAGTGAATGAGAATAGAAGCTTATTTAAAACAAATCATAATAAGTAAGTTAATTTGTTGGGACATATTCATGAAAGAAATATTGATCTAAACAACGTAAGAAGAAAAACTAAAACAAGAAGCTCAGAAAATAGTAAAAAATATAGATAGCATAAAAGAAAATTGAAGCTAAAGGACTCTATTTCTTTTAAGTGTATATATATATATAAAGTAGAAAAAGAAGAGAATGGAGATGGTTATGGTGATGCAAGCCTTAAGGTAGATCACATTATAATGTATTTAATTCTAATTCATATCAAAAGTATAAAATTATTATACAGATTTTCACTTTTAGAAGTGGTGAGAGGGAAAAAAAGAGAAGAGTCAAATTAAGATGGAATAATTAGATAACAGATGACTGAAAAAAGAATGGTTAGAGAGATGAGGAGCCTTATCATATATAAGGAAATAATAGAAAAGTGTTAAAGTTGGAAACAATGATCCTATATAATGTAGAATAAAGTGAAAAAGAAGAAGAATATGCATAAGAAATAAATTAAGTTAAATACTAGTAAGAAACGATTTATAATGAAATCATGGAATGTTGAAAATGACATTCCAATAATCTTTCAAATTTAGAACTTGATGTTTAATATAATAACCTACGTTGGTGGGTATGATAAACCTGACTGGAAGTATAAAACATATTACTCCTATATAAAATTTATTTAGTTATACTTATTACATCTCAATGTACCTTGTAATGTTAGGAGGTAATTTATAAAAGTACTAAGAAATGACTGGACACCTAAAAAGTTATTCCAGTTTAAGTTACGTAAAGTATATCTGTTGGAAGGAAAAAAAATCATACAGATAAGCAAATAAAAATAATTTGTGAGGATAGAAAAACTAAAAAGTAAATTTTCAATCAGTATTCGTTGAAAGTGTAGTAGAATAAAAATTTCATACTTTGATCCCATGTTTTTATTATGCTAATTTTAATGTTAATGTACAATCATTTTAAAATATTTTATCTTCTATATCTATATAATGCGCACATCTCTTATTGTAGAACAATTAAAAATATTTTTATTTAGAGGTTGCGTATGATGTCACAAAAAAACTATAAAAGCCGTATGAAAATGAAAAAATGTTTTATTTCTTTGAAAAATTCCTTTACCTTACCAAAAATAAGTAGTTGAGATGTTTATAAATTTAGGATTATATTATAAGTTAAACTTCTGACCCTAATCATTACTGAGTTACCAGTGTATGGTAATACAAGAGATATATATATGAAATTAAAAAATATGACTGGCAAGAAAAAAAAACATTGATTTTTAATATAGGATAATTTTTTTAATAAAGGAGCTTACGGGTGACAACAACCTGAATACTAGCCTATGACACTTCCGATAACGTAAGGGTTCCAACGCGGGACGTACATCTGAATTGTTTCAGCCCTTGAGACGTGCCGGTCTCCATGGCGCGAGTGGTAGCGTCTCGGTCTTTCATTAGGAGGTCCCGGGGTTTGAATCCCGGTCAGGCATGGCATTTTCACAAACACTGCAAATTATTCATCTCATCCTCTGAAGTTATACCTAACAATAGTTCCAGAGGTAAAAAAAAACCCTTCAGCCCTTATGATGGAACAAACATATGTATGTTTAGGATGTATGTACATCCTAAATACATTACATTCCGTTTTGGATTGTCATATAATAAATTATTAGAGTATAAACATCAGTCGGTATTTTTTAAAAGTTAAAAATATTTTCATTTTTCAAAGGTTTAAATTTATTGAAATAAAAACAGTTGTTTTTAATCTCGTAAAATTCATAAAACTTTTTCCTCAATTTTGTTATCAATATATAGTTGATGTTTTTTGTTTTTCATAGACTTTATAAAATCAATTTTCTCAGAACACAATTTTCTAATCGTTTTGATAATAAGATTTACTATTTATTAGTCAATTAACAAAGTTATTGTACTTCAACCTTTTAACCTCCGGAACCACCGTTAGCTATTGTTTCAGAGGATGAGATAAATGATTTACAAATGACAGTCAATGTCAAATGAAATTGACATTCCTGTGTGAAATTTCCATTCCTGTCTGGGATTCGAACCTGGGACCTCCAGACGAAAGCTGAGACTCTATCACTCCCGCCACGGACGTCGACTTGTACAACACTTTAAAAAGTTTTTCGTCATCGAATTTTTTTTTTTTTTTTGTTTCAAGTTGTATATCATGAAAATTACAGGAAATATAATTCTGGGACCTGTTTCATTAGATTTTTCAGGTCAACAAACATAAGAAACCATTAAATTTACCTCTTATATACTGAAATTTCACAGGGAGAACTGAATTCCGCGCGAAATTATTAGCTAGCCGTAAGTCAATAACAAAGCGTTTTCAGACATATGTTTGTAGAATCTTTGTCCTTATTTTACGCCCTAGAATAAATTTCCAGATTATTTCCCTTTTGAATCACCTCCATACATACATTATATATATATATATATTTTTATATAGCCTCTGAAACCGGTAGTAACGTAAGAATTTCAACGCTGGGTTATACATCTAGATCGGTTCAGCCGTTTAGCGGTTATGGGGAAACACACATATGCTACTATGGATTTACTACTTATTGGGCAGTAGTGTAAAAAAGGAAACTTTTTTTGTTAATTTATCCTTATAGATAAAAATATTTTTTTTAGGAAATTTTATAAAATATCTGCATAAACTTTTCCATTAAAATATTTAGAAAGATTATATTTTTATTCATTTATTTCAGTAGTAACATTAAAACGTTTTTAACGTGTAAAAGAGTTGGAAAACTATAAAAGCAGTAAACCAAGACAAACGGCTTCCTTTACGCCAAAACAAGAATTCACTAAATCTTCTTGCCAACGAATAATAATATAACAACTCCAAAAATATATATATATATATAAATACGTATGTAAAGAAGAAGCATTCCAACAGTGAAATTGGACCGATATATTCAGCGAAATTTACTTAAAATATACTCAAATCTATCACATCAAAAACAAATGTATCTTATTCCTCAATGGAAACCCTACAAATACATTCAGGATATATTTTTTTTACACATCCGTCTTAACGATAAAAAGTAAAGTATTTTAAAATAAATGATTATTGTCAAAAATATTTCGTTATTTTGAGAGTTAAAGAAAACAACAGTATTAATATTTGAATTTAGTGGACATTTTTAAGGTCAAACTTAATTTAAAAATCCTTACAGTCATTTAAATAGAATCCTTACACTATTTAGACCAAATTCCTATTTTACTTTTAAAAAATCCCTAACTCTTTTTTATTTTTATTAAATCATTTTCGAGATACTGAACGAAATTTTATAAGATTATTATACAAAGTAAATTTTTTTCTTTTTATCATTAAGCACCCAAGGAGCAGCTGGAACCACCGTTAGGCATGTCATCAGCCGTTCCTCAGTGCCGTGGCACCAGATTAATCTACCACCCCCAAGCTTGGTTCCTTTAAAAAGGACCCCCTCCTCGGGATCTCCCTGCCTCATCGAAGCATTCCGACCCTGTCCCTAAATGCCACTCCTCAAGGGAGTCTCTACACCCTTCTTCCCGTCTCATACTCCTCATTCTTCCCGTTCTTTCTCATTCTTCCCGTCTCTACACCTAAACTACAGGGGATCGTGTACCCGTTGCAGGCACCCGACTCCCTCCCCGTGTGCGACCCTCTCATACCTCGACGGGCCACCAAGCATTCTCGGAAGTACCCAGATCCAGGACACTCTTGCGTAGGTCCCGAACCAAGACATTCTCAGCAATTGGACTACCTCCCTGGCCCTGCATGTCGCCACGATTCAACTCTGAGCTCTAAATGTTTGTACCTCACCGTTTATTTTTTATTTTTTTCACAGACATAATAGAAAGTAAAATTTAACTATTTAACTTTTCTTTCTTGAAATTTTAAAAGATTTATCTTTGAGTAAAATAAGATTTCACTCAAATACTCATTTTAATTTTTTTTTCATTTACATAAATAAACAACCATAACAAATAATGATATTTTCAATATTTCTCTTATAGTATTTAGCTTCCATTGTTTTCGTTCTAATATTAAAATAATAACCTGAAAAAAACTTTAATATCATTTAGGAATTAATAGATTCGTTAAGGAAAGTTTTGTGAAAATAATTGTCCATTTTTGGAATTAAAACCGCTCTAAAAAAAAATCCTGTAAAAAAGGTTTGTGACCTTGAAATGATCTTAAAATACTCCAAAAATATAAAATTTATACCGTTAGTTTCATTTGTAATTTAAGAAAAAAAAACTTTTACTATGAAATTACATTTTTTTTAATTATCGTAGTTCCATTCATTACAACATTAAAATAATCTACTCTAACAGTTTATTATTTTAATTATTATTTACACCATTTCTATGTAGAAAAATAACATTAACCATACGCTATTCTAATTTTATTTAATATTAATTTACTTATTTGTATTCCAATTACAAACTTCAAGAATAAAAGCAACATTAGAATTAAAATATACATTATACGAGTTAAAAAACCAACGTATAACAGTGTATTAAAATTTACATTTTTTTTTTTTCTTTATCTGTTTAGCCTCCGGAACTATCGTAAAGTATTACTTCAGAGGATGAATATGAATGAAGTGTAGTCTTGTACAATCTCAGGTCGACCACTCCTGAGAAGTGTGGT
>JAAAKQ030266361.1:0-10681 GCA_010016005.3 Zanna intricata | reverse complement strand
GGAACTGAAAACCGGGCGAAATCTTTCGCTAGCCGTAACTCGCTAACAAAACGTTTTCAGGCATATGTTTATTGAAACTTTTTTCTTATTTTTAGATACAGAATCCGTTTCCGAGAGATTGCCGTGCAGTTTTGATACACTCTGTGTGTGTGTGTGTATATAATATATACTAGCATCCCCGTCATGACTTCGCCCGTGCTGTATGGTTACTTGCATTTCCCGTCGCAGTCAGAGGATTTTTAACCGGTCATGGGTCGCTTCACTCGCCCCTCCCATGTAGCTAGGGGGCTCTGCCCCTCTGGACCCCACCATTGTTCATTAAATTCACGCTTGTAAGAATAATAATGATAAATAAAAATTAACGCCGGTTCAATTAATAAAAACTATCAATGTATTGTAATTTCTTCAGAACAACAGTTTGATCAGTACAAGACCCACTAATTGATTTTTAGATTGCTCGTCGCGGCTTCGCTCGCAAAATAAATAATCAGAATCACAAACATAAATTATAACAATGTTACCAAATCTCATAAAGATTGATTAATAGTAGACCAAAAAGGCAAAAATGTATACATTTTTTTTTTTTACACTTAAATATTAAAATTAAAAAAACCCCGAAAATTGTTTTTAGATATTTATCTGAAGAGTATTTGCAATCACTGTTCGAAACTTTTTACATTTCTTCACCCTTTTCAAAGTCGAATTTCAACAAAAAAATTTTGAAATTGGCTTTTAGATATTCATAATTAGTTTACACACACAAAAAATCAAGATATCTTCATTTGTTAAAAATAAATTTCAAAAAACAGTAAAACTTAATGTTACCCCATTTTAACCCTTTAAACTCGGAGTTTAAAAAAATTCTAGAAATTGGTTTTTAAAGGTACACATAAAGATACAGACACCAAAAATCAAGCTGATAAACTCCTTTTTATCAAAAATTAAAAAAAAAAAAATTGTAAATATCCTTGTTACTCTATTTTAATCCTTTAATCTCGGAATTTCAAAAATTCCTTTCTTACTAAACACTTACACTGTACGAAGAGCGTGAATACAGATTTTCAGCAATTTATCTTCAGTAGTTTTTGCAGGATAATATATATATGTGTATGTGTGTGTGTTTGTTATTATATGTACCTTTTTTTTTAATTTCTTTGAAATAAAATGATTTGAACAAGATTTTTAAAGTAGAATTAGAGATGTATGAATAATAATGTAAATAATATATAATACATTAATAGTATAAATCCAAAATCTAATTTAAGCTGCCACTCTTAAACGCTTAGTTTCCTATAAAAAGTGGCAATTCAGCGAGGTGGCCACTGAAAGGAGGTAAAGGGAGGGAGGTAATATCAATAATAAAACTGATCTTAGAATGTGTTTCCTGCTACTTAGACACAGTATATTGTAGTTCAATATTAAGCAGTATTATATTATGCTGTTACTACTTAGATATAAAGTTATATGTAATAAAAATAATTAAATTATTATTATTTGTAGAAATAAATTTTATTAAAATTACAATAAAACCGAATATAAAAACTTCCAAGGTGTTAAAAAAAAAAACATTTTTTTTTAATTATGTAAATTGAATGTTTAATAAAATAGTAAATTAAATTCCTTTTACATGACAGTTTTGACACATGTAATTTGTCAACAGTTTTAATATCTTCTCATTTTCAAAACAAATCGAATCCATCCTCACTTATCCGACAACATAAAATAATGTAATAATTTCAAATATCTCATAACATTATATGATAATAATAATAATAATAATATAACAGGCTATTTAATGATTAAAAATTTTAAATATATTCAAACAGACTGCACCTATTTTCATAATTCAACAATAATCCCTCAGATGCAAGTATTAAAATTAAACTCTTTTTTTTTTTTTTTTTTTTTTTTTTTTTAAGACGATGTTTGTTAACAACAATCGGCCAAAAACATTTTTACCAGTTATCCAGCCAGATGGAAACCTTACAACCTGTTTATAAATAAAAGACCTGTTTATTATGTAAAAGTTCAAACTTTTTATCATTTTATCGACTTCACATCTTCAAAATATTTAAATTGAGATCAGTTGTATGCTTATACATGTCGCAAAAATCTTCACATGACAGGGTTTTTCACCAACAAAGAATGTACTTTGATAGTTCTTAATATTTAATATTTGGAGGAAAAACAATATGATTGTCATCCTTTTATCTGAGCCGGCCAAAGCAAAAACCATCAATCAATAAATTCCAACTCCCACTATGGGTGAACATCTATGTATTACAGTTTAGTGAATAATAATATTTAATTGATCATCTCAAAGAATAATTCAAATATTATACATATATATATATTTTTTTCTTGATTAATTTTATTCTTGAATTAATATTATTAAAGAATTGTCAGAAATGAAATGTATTAAAATAATCACTAAATAAAATCAGTACAAAATAAAATAATTACAAAGGTCTTAATGGAAACTCAGCACATAACTGGTGTATGATAAACTGGAATGTAGAAATGCATATTTGTTTAATTACTATATTAAAAAATCATCAGCAAAGTGGTACTGGTTATGTTAAAAAAAAATTATCACATTATAAATAAATCAGTGCGAAACATTTTGCCATTTTTAATAAAATACAGATGAATGTTTCCATAACATTTTTTTTTCAATAATAAGGGTAAAACAGCCCTAAATACTACCCATGTAATACTTACAGCGGTGACGTATTTGTCATAGTCCTAATATGTCATGACATATTTACGGTTGACATATTTGTCATAACCCTAAATACTGGATTATGGAAAAACAATCCTGTACGAGACGATAAACTATCCTCATATTTAAAGTGTCCTTTTTCTCCACCGTATCTATCCTTTTCCTTACGCTTGATCCTTCTTCACCCTTTTCAGTTTTGCGGGTGCAGATCTGATCCTCCTAGATTATCCATACTTCAAATGCTAGGACCCCGTTGCGTCCTTGCAATGGGGGGTCTGTAACTAGACTGACTCATGAACAACCTCTCTGTTAGCTGCAGAGAATGAAGTGTGAACTGGTTGAACTGGACTATCAAATCTTACCGATACCAATAAGTGAAAATAATTTTGTTTCAAATAGATAAAGGTGGAAATTTTTTTGAAGAAGTCAACATTTTTAATTCATTTAACATTGGTCGACTAGATTCATATTGATGCTAAACAATTTTACGAAATACTGCTTTTGTAGTCTGAAAACTTATTCGATTTTTTTCAAACATGTAGAACTTTGATAACAAATTAAGAGAAAAATCAAATAATACATGAAGAACATAAAAGCTATTATAAAGAGATCTTCGATCCATCATTACTGAAGTCTAACAAACAAACTCTAGAATTAATCACAACTGCACCACTATTTTTATATAAAACAAAAAATCTTATTATTTAACAAACAGATTTAAATTAATATAATTCTATAAAATAAAACATTAATTTAATCATGGTTATCAATGTTAGTAGTTTTAACATACCAATTCATACATAAATACAGAAATATGAATGGATTTAAGAACATTCATTCACTTCACAGATCAAACAGTCTGTGAAATAAGTTAACATTAGGAAAGAGATCTGACCATAAAAATCTTCAAATCAAATTCCTGCTTACTATGCCAAAAGAATTAAGAAAAATTTGTATAAAAACACACAAAAAAAATTTATTAACCTACTGCATACGTCTGGGACAGCAAGATGTCATTCAAAGACGAGTATAACATACAAATTAATAGTTTATTCAGATCATAACACAGTTATAAATAAATTAAAGAGATCAAATCATAACAGGATGGTAGCAGAGTTATTCCATGAATAACAAAAAGCAAATACTTCATCGTTTACTTGAAAGGGTTAAGGGAATAAATATATTTAGCTACATTAATTTCATTTTCAAAAAAGATTGCTTTCTACACAAAACTGACTTTCTGTTTAATTTGTATATTCTATAAATATAATTTTACATTTGAAGATATAAAACAGTACATCATTTCACAGGAATTTTCCCAACTGATTTCAATATTCTATTAGTTTTAGTATGCAAAATAAAAATTTAATTCTAATTACATGAATATACAATCAAAAAGTTCTCTTTACAGTGACAAAAAAACATTCTTAAAAATTTAATAAAAAAGTTTTTAGAAAAAAACACAGTACACTTTTTTACTTTAAGGTGAAAGTTATAGAAACTTTAGTTAATCTAAGCTAACTTTTGTTGTAAATCAAATTTCTTTGGAGATCACTGCTGGGAGCCGAGAGTATTATCATACTAGAAGACGGTGTTAATTTTTTAATTAAAATTTCAAGGAATCTTGTCGGTTATGTTGGACAAGAAAACATTAGTAACATAAAAACTTTATAAATAATCAATCGTGAAAACTTGACATGCTTTAGCGACAAAAAATAGAGAAACACAAAATCTACTCTAAAATAAACACAATTTTAATCATACACAAATAACAAGATCCTTCAGATTCTTAATTTAAACACCAGTGACACTCCAACAACCTAATACTCACTGTTCCCACTAGCAGTCTATGAAGAGCATCTACATAAGAATGAAAGCTTGCATGGACTCAGATGCAGTTTTAGAATCATTAAAAACAAAGTATATAACAGTTAATTTAAAAACCGTTATATAATTTTACAAAATGTTGCTCTTAAAAAATTTCTGGTAACTTTCTTTTTTTTTTTAATTTAAAGTAAAAGAAGTCTTATAATTATCCAGCGCTTTGGTTATGTCTTTCTAATACTTCAATGTGTTGTTTTTTAAAAAATCTTTTGACAGAAGAGGCAAGTTTGTAAATTCAAATTTTAATCTTAATGAGATTCTTACAAATTTCTTTCAATATAAAAAACTTTTTTAAGTAATTAGCCCAACTGGAAGAGAAAGGTTAATCTAATGATGTTAATAAGAATACTCTGAAAAATTATTCGTGATAGAATATTTTAGAATGCTGAAAGACAAAAAAAAAAAAATAAATAAATAAATGATGAACAAATAAATAATCAGTTTTAAATTAAAAAGTGAAACAAATTAAACAGAATAAAGCAAAGATGTGAAAAGATTAAATCAAGTTAACCACAGTGAAGCTAAACTATTTAAGAATTATAAAACGAGTTGCAAAGTAGATAGAAACACACAAAAATAAAATTAAGAACTCACCACTTTAACTTTAAAAACTAATGGCAGATAAGAGTTAATACAAAAAAAAAAAATGGAGGAAGAAATTTAAAGATTCATTTAAAAAAAAAATGAAATATCTGGATAAATTATACAGCTTTGTAGAACCAAAGTTTTTAGGCATCTAACAGAGTAAGTGTTCCTTGTGGGCAGTCCATAAATATAAAAACAAATTATGTATTTGACTTCATTTATAGAAATTAAATTTTTTTTTGAAACTGGTAATAAATTTACAACTCCCTGCATTTAACAGGGAAAATCAGATAATCAGTAGTAAAAGAGCACAATTTATTTAAACTATTACAGAAAAAACTATTGGATTACTCATTTTGTTTTGTTACATAAGTCCATTACTATAAATGTTTCTCCTAGAATACAAAGTTCAGCATACGTAAAAGACTATCATTCTTTAATTATCCTGACCAACTTAGGTCAGGCAATTTATTCTTAGTTTCCACCTACTTCCATTAATGTATATTATGTGCCAAAACCAAAAAGGTTGCAAGTGATCTGATACTAGATACAACTAGCTCCTGAAATTGGCATAGTCAGTCTCAAGATAACATGCAAATGATTCCAGACTTACTGAGGAAAGTCAGGAAAGAAATTGTTTCCTTTTGCCTATTTCACAAAATTAAACACACTGTTGCACAACAGCATGTCAAGCCTGCTCAGATGACATTCAACTCTACAAGGGTTATCACTCCATTCACATCAGGAACTGGATGTTGTATAGTGAACATCATTACACTCAGAGAAAACAACTCTTCCAATACTTCAGGTTCTTTACATCACAGCCATAATAAAGACTGGGACAGATAATGCAACATATTGATTTACCCTTCTGTCACAAAACAAAGTACTACATGCAATACCTCTAAACAAATCATTAAACTACTGCTACTGAGTTATATAATTCCTTTTTTCCTCTTTCTTATCAGGTTTTCTCACTTATCAAATATTTTTACTACAATCTTTCAATAATAATTTAGCTAAAACACAGGAACTGCCACTTCTTTTGGTTCATCTTGAGCCCTACCTAGCAAATAACCCAGCACCTGCCAGCTGGAAAGAAGGTGAATGGAAAACTAACTACTCTATAACTCTATGAACTAAAAGCAAATCATTAAAACACATCCTAATAACTGCTGTAGTTTTCAACTTTCGTCCTATGGTATCTACTTATGCAGTAAAATAAAATTTAGTAAAATGTTTTTTGTCACATAAACTTGTCAAAATTTTCCTTAGAAAAACATTATTTAGCCTATTTTTCAAGTAGTCAGCAAATAGTAGGAGAATTTAAGAATGATACAATATTAGATTCTTCATAATCTGGAGAAAATTAACAAGAAATTACAGATGATTTTAATATAAGATTTGCCAGCCTCCGTGGCGCGAGTGGTAGCGTCTCGGTCTTTCACCCTGGAGGTCCCGGATTCGAATCCTGGTAAGGCATGACATTTTTCACACATGCTACAATTCACTCATCTCATCTCATCCTCTGATGATATACCTTAACGGTGATTCCGGAGGTAAAGAAAAAAATATAAGATTTAAGGAATTTGAAATGCTGAAACAGTAGTGTCCTGCAACTTAAAACTTCTTTTAGCACCAGCACTGAACAATACTTAGGCATGATTAATTATAACTGCATGATTAATAAGAACACTATTCGATGAACAATACTGAAAATGTTTTCAAAATGAAAACAATGTTTTAGAAGTATGTGCAATTGTGAATCTATGTCTGTCACAGTGAAATTCATCAAAAACCACAGTAAAAGTCACCACTCAGATTCTTCCATACATCACCTAATGAGAATGAACAACTTGGCTCAATGTGATACTCCTGCTTTCTGGCTGCAGCAGAGCAATATCAATTACATTTTTTCTTAGATATTCATCATTATATTGACATACTAAAGAATGTTTAATAAAGGTTGTTTAATATATAATTAGACATCTTAAGATTACCTTGTTTTACTCATTAAAATTATCATTTTTTTTATTTTTATATTATTAGACAAAAATTAACAGGCTGTGATGATGTAACTCGCCACTAGATTTCTGAATTTAATCATGACTATTGTACACAATCAGAAACCTCTGTGGAAGATCATGTAGGGGTATATTACATGACTGAATCCACAATTTTTGTATGTAGATAGTAGCAAATGGAAAAGAAAGGGTGAAAAGTACGATAATACATGTTCTATAAATTAAAAATTTCTTAAATTTCAAAATATAAACCTTAATTAAAAGCTGTTATCGATTAATAAATCTACTCACTAAATCTCTCCATAATTTCTGAGCAACATATTAAACCGTATACCCCTCATAACATGATGTTTCAAAATCTCAGAATTCAGATGATGCGGGTGGTAAAAGCTAGGAAAGGTTATTGACCATTAGATCCTTCGTTAAATTTAGATTTCAATTCAGTAACAATCTGATGAACATATGCTAAGCTGCATGTAATAGTTAATACAACATTTTCATTATTCTTACTTCATACTGTTCTATATATTTATTTAGATTATCCCCACAGAACACAATGAACATCTCACGGCTATAAGTAAATTTCTTTCTCCATGAATTTAAATCATAACAGTTTTTTCTATGTGCATATAATCTTGACATTTAACAGTTAGATTTTTACTATATTTTCAGTTTAATATAGGAACGTTACACCAAAATTATAAAATTATATTAAAGTACATAGCTGAGATGCTATTACAAAGCAGATCGAGGTATGTGAACGTTTGACAAGATTAGAATAAGAAAAACTTCTAGTCTCAGTTGTTAATATTAACAATGACCCTACATGTTAAATTTTCTTTATATAAAATTAATAACTTCCTTCTTACTGGTCTTAATACAAATCTGCTAATGCGGACTTCAGGTAAATCCAAACTGGTCCAAGCCAGATCGTGAAATTTTTAACGATTCTGAGAAAAAAGAAGCTGACTTGAGTGCTATATTTGTACATCCAAATTAATTATTAAAAGGATAACGTTTTGGAACACAGTAACACTTCCAGTCATGGAAAGGAAAATGCATAATCTGAACGTGCCCTTGTTTACGTTTGCATAAACATTTCACTTCCATACAAGGAACCACATCAATCTTAGTCAAGAAAAAAAAAAAGCTCATGAATGTTATATAGATTAAATAATGGACATAACCTGAACTTTTTTATATGCTTTATTTTAACTGTTTAGAATGTCACGACTGCAATCGTTCTGTTAATGTGGATAAATTTTAAACAGAATTAAAAAGGTTGAATATGCAAAAAAAAATAATGGGATATTAAATGTAATCCCCAATTTTCACCAGTATAAGTATAGTCCTGTCAGGTCCATGTTATCAGGTTACTAATGTTACTACTACTACTACATTAAATGATGCTTATTACAATAGTAAATAAAAAAAAAAATTAAGAAGTAAATTAGTAAAAAGTAATTAGACACAACAAACAGAAAAAATTTTTATCTAATGCAACCATATGTTATACTTAAATATTTGTGAATTTTAATTAGTAAGTTTAAACTGTGGTTTTGAAATTTTGAGAAATAAAAATAATAGGACACAATTTAAAAAAATTCGTTCATCTCATCCTCTGAAGATATAACCTAACGGTGGTTCCGGAGGTGGAAAAAAAATAAAAAATTAAAAAAAATAATTAGGAATTAATAAAAATAATTAATGAAATTGTCATTTTCACAGACACTTGCATCAGATAATAAAAGAGAGGTTAAACACCTCATAAAGGAAAGAGTTAAATATGAACAATGACGTGTTCAAAAAAAAAAATGCATTGCAGATAGGCAATGAAAAAGATATTATTTTCTTGAATACTAATCATATAATAAAAAACTAAACAATAAATATCATAAAAATTAGGTAGAACAAATTCTTTTAACCTATTCAACATTTACAACTTTCAATTTCAAATAGAATCTCTGCTTGATCAATTGTGAAGAGAACATATCAGGACAACTCATTATTAGGCTTATTTGTGAATATGTAATAGAATATTACAACAATATTATCTGATGTACATATATTCAAGAAATTATTAATAAAAAAGAAATGATAAACACAATATTTCATCTTAACAAACATCATCTTATGCTACACAACACAACATATACAAGCATGTAAAATTAGTCAACAAGAATGGAGAACAAAAATATGTTATAGCAACAATACATATGTATTAAGTGTGTGTAATAAACTTACGTATAAATATTACAAATATAAGCAACATGTTCACGTCTAAGCATAGATTATAACTAATTAAGTTAAGTGTTGAAAGAAAATGAGTAGATCTAGTAATAATAACAACTTCTGGATTTAAAATGTCAACAGAACAGCTTATTATTAACTTCCCAAAATAAATATTTAATTAAAACACAGGCTAAAATTTACATACCTTTTAAATGTAAGTAGGTTTTCAGTATTTGCTATTGGTGCTGCTTCAATTAAGTGTTCAAAAAACAATAAATTAATTTTTAAATAAATTATAAATTACAAGATGTTCTTTATGAACATATTTATAACTTTACTTTTTAAATTATCTATTTTAGAAAAATAAGATATATTATCTGCATCAGATAATAATGATCCAAATATGAAATAGGACGTTCCAGGCAAATGCAGTGACACCTAAAAACAGCACACAGTATTGAGGGCCAGAAAAGTATACACATCAATTGAGGAATCTGTAGTTCAAGTGAAACCTAAGTAAAACACTTTATTACAGTTTTTTATTTATATTACTTTTATCATTGCATTCTTCCTATATCTAAAGGAGTACAATGAGCTAGCTAAAAGGTAAGATGATATGAATAATGTTAAATACTAGACCACACAGTTCAGTACAATAAAATTGCTCATCTATTACTGTTCTACACAAATATCAGTTCTACCCACATAATTTTAAAATGATAAAATTATATATACACCACATTTCCATTCAATTTAATATAACACACATCGAGAATAATTACATTAAAAATGTTTGAAATTTTATTAAAGAAAATTGAAAATTAAAAAAAAACAATTTTATAAACATTTTTTCATACTAAATATTGTTTTTTTCTAAATGAAAACTTAGATATTGTGCTATCTCAAAACTATGCAAGCCTTTTTCCCATTCTGTGACTGTTTTATAACTATGACATGTTGAATCGCTCCAGTACAAATAAGTAAGTAATCTTTGTGGATCTACCACATCCTTATTCAAAAACTACCAATTTTGTAATAAAGTGCTGGGTATAAAATTACAAAATTTCTTCCCTTTCTTTTGTACAAGTATTCCTGTTAATGTTAAAAAATTCATCTATTTCTAAGCTCTAACTTAGACTAACAATTAGTGTACTCCATTTACAAATGTCAATAATAAAATTTACTGTAACTTACAAGTGCAAACACTAAGAATCATCTTTCCTTCAAAAAACCC